>JACDOX010000026.1:2969362-2993350 GCA_014549065.1 Cardinalis cardinalis | reverse complement strand
AAAGAAAGAAAGAAAGAAAGAAAGAAAGAAAGAAAGAAAGAAAGAAAGAAAGAAAGAAAGAAAGAAAGAAAGAAAGAAAGAAAGAAAGAAAGAAAAAGAAAGAACTCTTCACTTTCCAGCTTTTGCTGTATTTTCAGGCTAGATTTATTACTTTTCTCCCACTTTCTCAATTCTGATCTGTTCTGAGCCTACACTTTCTATTGTTTAATTAGAGCAGCACAGAGAAGCACAGTGGTTTTCTCATCCTGAACTCAGCTGCAAACACAGGATCATGTCCCATCTGCTTTTCTCCACGCCCAGCACCCTCCTTCTCTGTTTTTACGGGCCAGCAATTTCAGTGACCTTTACAGTTTTCCTTGTCTGGCTACCTTAGAGTTACAATTTTTGCCTCTGGTAAGCTGGTCTTTATGCTCTGAGGAGCTAGGCATTCTAGAGGCAAATTCTTATCTCTTTGAAAAACAAGAACCACTGTGGGGGTATGAGCTGTATCATGCCTTTTCACGCCAGGAACTTTAATGAGGCAGCTAAGCCAAAAGAAAGGGATATCAAAACATATTTGGAGCAGAAAAAAAATATTATGTTCTTGAAGAGGTGTCTTGCACACACTGCCTTTTGCAGTAGGAACCAACAAGATTTATGACTCACCAGACCACTTGAATCATTCCAAACAGCACCTGTTAAGCCTAGAACCATAGGCAAAGACTTATGTTTTATTCCAAACTGTACAGAAATTTCGATACAAGACTTGCTTCCCATGTGACTGTAGCTTTTATGAATGATGCCAGATTTGCAAACTTTGAGACTGAAATAATTTCACTGAAAGACATCTTAAGAGCCATTTCCCCTCAATTCATCAGAATTCTTCAAAACTAGTTTAATGAATAAAACCAGTTTAAGAAGTAAATGACACGTTGTGAAAAGGATGCATGGACTTAACTGGAGCCTTAATGGACATGAGAATTATTTTATTCAGATCACTAAATAGCTACCAGCTTGTTCAAGTACCCACCTGAACTGGAGGTGATTCAGCAACTGCCAGGTGATCAATGGAATTTTGTCATATTACTAAATGGTAAAGTCAAGACGTACTATTTGCATATTGAGCCAACTGATATTACCTCTGAAAAATACCTGTTGGAGTACTACACTAGCTAATAACACAAGCGTGTTTATCAGCTCATTTAAAATAAATATAACTAATATTTTTCATCCATTTTATACATGAAACATCCATCAAATACAATTGTTAGTAAGAGTATTCATTATTGTTAAAATGGAGAGCTCATAACTAGGTCTTAAATTCAAATCTAGTTGCTACTTTTTAATTTCTTCTCCTTCTGTGTAGTCGCTCAAAACCCCTTATGTTCCTGCCACCACCTAATTTCAGGGATCTCACTACAGCGTCATCTTTTCAAACATTCCTTSTCCTTTGCAGCTCCTGCTCTCTTTCTACTCTGAATTGGTAAAATATCAAACTGTCCCTCCTCCAGCTTCTATTCACACACAACTGTTACTTCCATTCACTTTCCTGCCTTTCTGAAATATCCCTCTTTCTCTCTAATTCTGTTCTCAGCATTTGTATTTTCTTTCTCCTGCTCTCATCCTTAGTCATTTAGACATGCCCATTTTAGCAGCATTTATTCCATATACCTTGGTGTCCATGTACATCTAAAAGGTATTTTTCCTTACTTAGTAACTGTTTCCTAAATTAACTCTCACATTTGCAAGCATAAGTGAATGGATATAACTAAGCCAGCGTTGTTCAGTTTTACTCATAATGCCACAGGGGTTTTGCTTCACATTTGAATTTCAAAGGACAGTGTAAGCAGAAATAATGATTGAAACTCTCTTGCTTCTGAAATGAGGTAAAGGTTTTCATTTTAACAAGTTCCTTATACCTCAAAGATGATAAGAACTTAATTTCAGCTGAAGGCAACAAAAAATAGGTACTCAGGAACTGAAATAAAAAGGCAAAACAATTTTAGAGGCTGCCTAGAGACAGAAGCGACCCTGAGCACTGAGTTAGAGATTAATCCAAAAATTGAAATCCTTGCCTTGAGGTGTTTGATCAATCCTTGCTTGATAGGTGTTTTCACATTTCCACATCCAGAGAATGGCTCTGAGGCTGTGAGAGGTGAGATGGCCATTGGCCTGTGCCATGGCAAATCCATACTGAACTCAACCCAGTGACCATGAGGCAATGTGTCAATGGYTGAAGGGTAGACTGTCTTTACTGGAATGATGTAAGTAAACGTTCAGTGCTCAYGTTTCATATTAAAACTCCCTGAATCACAACATTCATAATTTATTTGTGGTTCTACAGATGAAGATTATGACATAGACACTTTGAATAGACAAAACTCCATACTCTCATATAAACCATGTTTTTTATAACCAGTGGAAAGGAAATTGCTCTTGTATTCGCTGAGTGATTTTCTTTTTGTTCCCATTCTGGTGGCTTGCTTGTTCAGATTCATGGTATATCTAACTTGTTTTYTCAAAAAGATCTCAGAAAACTCCTCACACAAACTATTGCAGATATCCCTTCAATACCCTATTTAATGGATGGYCAATTTCTATTACTTTGCAGCTTGTGGCATATGATAATTTTTTTAATCACTCYGAAACTGACTGAGCAGAATGATTCCTGGAGACTAGTTAGTTTGAGCACAAGGCAAAGGTCCAGCCTGGGGCAAAGCTCTGTATGAATAAAGCTCAGGGATTTTAGCTATTGTGTCCAGCAGTAGCAGCTTGGCTTTCACTTTTTCATGTTAGCYTGGCAGTGCAGCAACACTGAGGGGTGAAAACCTCATTACAAATCTTCAGTGTATCAGATGTGATATAATTCTGCTTGACAGTGTTAAACCAAAATTTGCCAAGTCAGAATGTTTGAACTGAATGTGCACTCCTCCTTAAATTATAAGGAGCTGAAGAGCAAGCAGTCTGGCACGAGACCATTTTTACTCACTGAGGCAATAGTAAAATGAAGATTTTAGAGGCAACTGAGGATTTAATCACACCAGAAATATAGAGCCTCTASTCTAGGCCAATTTACTAGCTGTATATGACACAGAACTGACAGGTCTGATAGCCAACACTCTTGGGGGAAAAAAAGATATACCTTATTCAAGAGAATTGTTGGTATAATTTATTAGCTTCTGATCACATGCTTGAAATGTGAGAGTTAAGTTAGGAAACAGTTACTGCATCAAGACAATTCCACTGTATGTTACAGATTGCAGAAATATGTGGGTGAGGAGTTGCGGTGATGAGACAGAAATCCAGCTGGAAGACAAACTCCCAAATTAATGAGATGAAATTATGCAGCAGTACATGTATCATTCCTGAATATGCTTCTGGTAACTTTTTTTCCCTGGAGTCTCTATTGAGGTTGCATTTCTGAGTAATCTATTTTATTTTGAAGTCCCAAAGTGGCAAGTCTATGAGCTTCTCTCGCAATACAACCACTTGCTGTGATTGCAAAATAAATGCCTCATATTTTGAGGCTGGGTATGTCTAAGTTCACTTCCAGCCATCAGATTAGATATATTTACCAACAACACTGAAAAACAGTTTGCTACCAGCTTACCCCCCCAAGATTCACTATTTCCAGATGGAACTGTTAGCACGGACATGGTTCATACTACATTAAAATGAATTTTTACTATCAAGCGGGATGCTAGGGTTTTTCTTCCATGAGTTCTAAACTTCACAGTCTCATGGAAAAAGAGACTTTGTTCCAGTGTTTGCAACCAGCTTCTCTTCACCAGCTTCCCAGTTGCCTTCTGTACCTTTAAATCTCTCTTCTTGTACAGGGAAGTTGCACGGGTGTCTCAGTTTTGTGAAATGTTTTTGGCTCATCATGATGACAGTGAGTACTGAACATATGCCTGCATGCATTGTGAGGGGTGAAACTGAGTTTATCTGGAAAAGGCAGAGCACTGTGCGCCCAGATGATCCCATACAGACATAAACCCACATCCCCAAATCCCAGAATTCCCAGAGCTGTCAGCAATATCTGAACTTRTATTAAACAGATGTTTTGCCCTGGATCTTTCCATTAGATCTCACCCTGACAACATCTTTGCTTTTTTCTGCTTTTCTCTATGTTTTTGGGAGGCTTATGACATGCTATTCTATGATGATGTTGATAGGTAGATTACAGGGGCTGCAAGTTTGCAGTAAAATGACATTTATGACTTCTCTGTGACTTACGCTCTTTCAGGAGGAAAATGATATTTGGCAATTTATTCTTGAAAAAATTCATCAGGATTAGTACTCCTTCTTCTGCTGTTTTCTAAGTATCTGTAAATAGATTGATTGTTTCTCCCAGAAGTTTTCCATGGAAATTGGGCAACATATAGTCCCAAATATTCCTTCAGTTCATGAATAAAATTATGAATGGAATGGCCTGAATTGAATGGTTCCTGAAGTATATGAGAATCAACTTCATCTGTTTACAACATCTAACTCATCTAAGCTCTAATTTAATTTTGCCTAAGTCCACTTCAAAGACTTTACTGTTTCTTCATAATTCCCCAATTGGATAATTGTGGATCCATCTCTTTTTAAAGACAGAACAACAAAAAATCACTAAAGGTTTGAACTCTCACTTTTAGACAATCTTTTTTCCAACTCTTTGGGAAATTAATTTCTTGCTTCGTTTTCTATTTTTATCAAACATAACATTTTCTTCATTCCTTTTCTAATTTTTGAAAGTACAGCTCATTTTGCATTTTGCCCTTCTGAATTTCCCCCTGGATTTTACCCAACATTTATAAATTTTTAAGACTTGAGCTGTTATTACCACAGTGACTAATTCAACTTCCACTTTTTCAATGTTGATTACTTGAGTTCCACAATTGTGACTGCACAGCAAACTAGTTTTGAAGTTCATGTTACTTCCTCATTCCCTTTCAGCACAAAATCATAAAAATTGCCTCTACACTATATGATTACTCAAGGGCAAGTTGTCTTTCTCCTTAGAAATATTTAGTGGATTAATCTGTGTCATTCTCCCATTTTTTGGCTATTCTTCCTTATTAGTAAGAACAAAACCTAGAATTATCTGACTTATTTTTCTATATTCTCCACCAAAACCAGATTAATGAATGTTTGGTCAATTTGGATGGGATTTATTTCAGTAAAGGGAAGTGATGCTAAATTCTCTACAATATGTGAAAAGAAATAGAAATTTTTACAGCAAAATGGTCATCTGACCCAGGTAAAATGTGTGCTTTAGGGCAAGGTAAGTTATGGCTACACCTTTCAGTTAGCTACAGAGGGGGCCTGAATGGATATATACTCTGTGCTTCCCAACATGAGCAAAGCCTGAATTCAGATTAATCCACTAAATATTTCTAGGGAGCTTTATCTACTTGTCCTTCTAGTTGGTGTGATCCCATTAACATATGACAATGCCTGTGCTCTCAGCTCTTTTCCTCTCCATAGGTTTTCTTTTTACAGATCTGTCACATATATCATCTACAATCAAGTATTGATCCTTTGGATATATTTAGCAACACATTCTTGCTCGATTTTCAAACACATTCTACTTGAAAAGAGTCCAGTCAGGTGCACTGATTTACCCATTTAAACCACTGCTCTGATTATATACAATATATAAATCAATGCTCTGATTATACACCAAGCAGCRCTCTATGCATTACTACAAAGCAGGTTTGCACAGTTAACATACTGACTAAGGAGGATTAATGTTAAAAACATTACAGAAGCCTTTAGACAATCACAGATAAAGGCACAGAAACTGACACACTGTCCCATGCCTGAGGACAGTCCTGAACCACTCACACCACCATGGGGAAGAAAGCATCCTAAGGATATGGTCAGTGTCTCTGCAAACAATTCCTGTAGGGCAAAGGGAATATCTGTTACAGTCCTGACACTATTACACAAAAGGGACAAACTGGTGATCAAAGAAGAAGAGATACCAGGCTCTACAGAGATGTTTCAAACATTTTCTGAGACAGCTGTGTTTTGGAAAAAAGACAATCTGAGAAGGAAAAACAAATGGTATTTGCCATTTATCATAGTTTTGTAACTAGGTAACAAAATGCACTATTTGCCCTGAGCAGTTTTTCTGCTTTTACCAGGAACAAAATAACCATTTTAAATTAGAACTGAAAGCCTCTCTGTACAAAGGAAGGGAAGTCAGTCTGAAGGTCAAATATAACTGCAGCAAATATAGACCATAAATATTCRCTGTAAGTAAGCACAGAGTTCTTACATTCTATCCTGCTCTATATGGACATTTTTGGAGTAGAAATTGAAGAACCCTCTGKTTTTTCAAATACATATTGTATTTCTGGCTACAGGTGTGAGTGAGAAGGTGGGTAGGAGTTGTGTGGGAGGAACCAAGTACAAAGAAATGTCTAAACTGTTCATAAAGAATAGCAAATGTTTCACCAAAAAACAACASCAGGACGATGCACAGACACAAGATGAAATCTGATTAAGATAAGATCCCTCTGCAAGGAAGAACCTTGTATAAAACACCAGAGACAATACTGAAGTGAGATGCTCAAATACTGGTGTTGCAAACTAGGTTTATACAGCACCACATACCAGTGACAGATAACCCCACAGAGTATCTGCACCRGCCCCTTCCCAACCCGTAGTTTAATTCTCAGAAAGCAGCATGGGAAAAAAAAATAGTGTCTTTCCCTATATAGGTGTACAGCCTGGTACTACACCAGATCAACAGGAAAATCACAGAGAATGCTTTGGTTAACCTCATTCACCTGATTCAGGTTAGATGAGAGGGGAAATGGAAGTATTACGAGAGTACTATGTGTCTCTTTGCAATGCAGCCTGTTCTTTTTCTGCTCTTTCCTGCTGCTGTTGAGCAATCACCCTTCAGAAAAGTAGTTTTATTCCTTTAAAGTAACCTGTGGATGCATTGCCTGGGAGCAGTCATCTTGCTCCAGAGCAAGCAGTCTACTTTTCCCCTTGATTCTACTTTCAGGCTCCAARTCACGCTGCATCCAGCCATTGTGAACATAAAGCATTTCTACAGGAGAATGAAATAAAACTGATACTGTCTTTATGGTTCATGATTTTATGTTACTTTTATTTGTGACTAAGGAAGCATGATAGCTGAAAWAGCAAATATATATCAAAGGGGCAAACTGACATGAAATGTGAGAAAAGTTTAAGATACCTTATTATAGATATGAATGCATGTGGTGTTTAAGTTTAGAAGTCAATACAGGTACTATAGCTTAGGGAGGAATTCAGCCTGCTCTATACAGCTCACAGCTGGCCACCTGAATGTCCTCTCACTTCCCTTGACATTAATGGCAACCAGACACCCAGTAAACATGAAGATGTCTATTTGTAAGTATCTTAATCTGAGGTTTAACCTTGCACAAAGACATAAAATTCAGTAACTTCCGAAGTTAATATTTAAATGCAAACACTTGCTCTTAACTCCTTATGCCTATTAATTCACCGTAATTCTCCCATTTGTACATAGCTTGATGCAGCCTTACAGRAAAGTATGAAACTGTTTGAAAAGAAATGTCTTCACAGGAATTCAAGGAGCAATATGCACTAACTATTTCTGTGAAACTGTAAATCTGAATTTTGCTGCTGAGCTTGCATGTGTAAACTAATTCTCTCTGTTTTAGGTCCTGTACCTACTGAAAGAGCTGCCCACTTGGCACAGAAAATACTTTGAAGCATTCAGGCTAGAACACCTGAAAGAAAGACTTATGTTTTATCAAAATTTTAATTTGAGATTGTAATAAAAMAAAAAMCCCAAACAAACAACGATGGGGCATTTTTTCTTTGAAAAKGACTGTTTTGCTTCTCCTGCCTCCCCAGGACTTTCCCCTAAAAATTGCAATGTAYTCACTATGTACATACTTCCAAAAATTATAAGATTTTCTGTCAGGGTATATGCACARTGGGTGGCCATTTCATGCATGTGGCTCATGGAAAAAAATTGTTCTAATGCAGGTGGTTTTTACTAACCAGCACTGGTTTCCCGTTGCTGTTTTAATATCCCTTAGCATTGGGAGTGGAACTTAAAACTGCAAGAAGGGCATCAAGCAACATTACATTTTATTTTTATTAAAGTCTGCATTCTCCTAACAGATGGAGAACTTGGGGTTAGAACTGAGTTCAAGCAGCCTCTAAACCTGGCCCAGACTTCTAAAATGATTTTAAACAAATCATTTAACACACTGGCACCTCATTTCTGTTGCTCTACAATGGAAATTATTTTTCCGTGGATATTCTGAACTGTTTCCTTTGGCCTATAAGTATCTGAGATGAAAATTAATCTGAGTGTGCACATGTAGTAAATCAAGCATTARTGTGTGTTAGAATTCAAAAAGCTACTTGATAATAGTTACAATATACTTAGTTTGAGGAAAATACTACAGGGGAGGATATATTCTTATACAGTGATGAACTTACATTGGTGATGTGTGTGTTACTTAATTTTAAAGACATTCAGAAGCGAGAAAAAAAAATAGTTGGGTGGTGACTCTAAGGAGTATAATGAATTATAGCCAGAAGAAACCAGAATTTTAAGAAAACACTATAAGGGAGGAACCCCAGTCTTCTCATGAGCATAATACAAAAATTCATTTTTAGGCTATTTGAAATGTTTTACTGTCCAACACAGAAGMTTTTCCATGATTCTTCAATTGACCTTCAAGGTTCAGATAGGATTCATTTGTTTTCTCTGCACGGGAGCATTGGGAATATCAGCCTCTTTCTGAGATATTTTTCAAGAATTTCCAATGAACTGAAAATAGGAAAAACCTTTTATCCCCTTTTTTCCCGAAGTTTCAGCCAAAGGCAGACCGCTGTCATTACTGATCCTGGGCCGCCACCTGGTGGCATTTGGGAAAAATAAATTCAAATTTCACCGGTCTATGGGGCCAAGGCTGCGGCATCATCCTTCCMAGCGCTCCCGGAGGGCTGTAGGGTCGGATCCCTCCCTCTCACAGCCCGACAGTCAGACGGAAGGAGCGGCAGAGATTATGGGATTTGTCCAAGCCTTGTCGGCTGACTCTGGGATGATGTACACACCCCCAGTGTGTCTCTCCAAGGCAATGCCTATAAAGGAAAAGCCTTGCYGGGTCTCACTAGTGGATTTGCAGCCTATTTTAGGGATTTTTGTAGGTACATTCCCAAAGGTGAGAATACAGAAACAATCAACATGGCCATATTCACAGCACAGGCATGAATTTGGAGAGAGCCTGTGATCCTCACTGTCCACCTGGGAGACTGAGGCTTAGGAAAATGAAGCACCCTGCCTATGGTCACGCAGAAGGACACCAGCTAAACTGATTAAATTGAATGAATTGAATCATAGAACTGTCTGGGTTGGAAATGGTCACCTTTAAAGGTCACCAAGTCCAACTCCCCTGCAATGAACAGGGACGCAGTAAAAGAAGCAGCATTCTGAAAGATAAATATTAGAGGGATTGGCCAAAAAGCAGGTCACACCAYGTTGTAAAGGCAGTAAAATACCATAATAGAAGAACTCTTGTAGCTTCATTGTAATTCTGTAATACCARTCTTATAAGAAATTAAATTCAGATCTCTGAATCACTTTCTATGCTTCTGTCTGTAARAAATTTAACCAAGCTTCATCTGATTAGAAATAGCAGCTTTGAGTGGACAATTTGTTCTTGCTAATCAGATTTGTCGTGTTTTGAAAAACAAATGGAAAAATAATTTCTGTAGGGAAATAGGTGTTTCTGAGGGATGAGACAAGAAGGAACAAACATAGAGAAACAGAYATTTTTTCTGCAGTCCTTATAAAACTAAGATGTCTGGGACCTTTCACTTGCCAATGGTACAAGATTAATGAGCTCTGTGCATGAAACYGTTTTTTTCTGAATATGGCAAAATGGATCCATAATAGTTATTTGTGACTAAATAAATAACAAGGGCCTGACTGGGTGATTGCCTGGGGATATGTACACAGTCTAATTTAGTAATAATTTCCATCCCTCTCTGCTCAATGAACAAATAAACAACTCTTGCATGACAAGTAAATGCTGATGCTACACTAGTAACGTTAATTAGAACCTTATGGAAAATGCCACTATAAAACAGAAGAAATAGGGTTAAAAATTTTACTGTGGCTGTAACATACAGTTGYAAAWATATCCTGCTTATAAATAAAAGAAAACGGACTTTTAAATTTGTATTTGAACTTCTGGATTTTTGAAYACAATGTACTGTGAAAGGCTTTGATCTCATTAGTCTTTGTTAGTYAGCCCTATTTTGCTGCATCTAACCAAAGAAAAATAAATTGCRTAATTGTCCTGAAGAAACTTTTGTTTCTATTCTTTGGGTTTCTTGTCTGTGCTCTTCCTGACACAGGCCTTTTACTTCTTTGTCTCTTCATAAGGATAAATTTATAAGAATCTACTTGGATTTTCTTKCAATTCCCTAGAAACTTTCTACTTGGACAGCTCTTTAAGGCATTGTTGGGAGGAAAGGGTTAAAAACAGTGCAGAGGAGGACGCGAGATTCCAAGTGACCTTGCAGGTGGGAATGCTGAGGCCTGGAGAATACCAGTGTGGGAATATACCCCTTAAGATTATGCCCACTGCTGTCTGTCCTCTGTCTGTTTTGAGAAGTAGAATTTCTGTTTATAGATAATGTAGGCACTCTCAGGGACATGCCTGAGCTCCCTGCTTTGGGAGAGAGAAGATCAGAGCTCAGAGATCATAAAAAGCACAGAGATCACAGCACGGTGGTAAGCTCCATGTGTGTGAGCCCTCAATAAATGTGTGCAAAGAACAGCCCTGCTACCCCTCAGGGTGGACTGAGCCTGATGGTTCCTGCGTTCCCACTCCTGTGTCTCTGCCCAGGTGCTGCTTTGGGATCYTCTGGTTAGYGAGGWAATGAAATAAATTTACTCTTTGCATTTCAGATGTAGTCTTGTGGTGTTCTGCCTGCTTGCCTGTGTGGGCTCCCAAACACCCTTTACTTGCTCTTGCTCATTTTTCCATACAGCACTTTTAAGGAACAGGTCTAGATAAAATACATTGTTGTGACCCTCACAATGTCACGTTACTGCCTCCCTCTGGTGATAACTTGACCAGATTTTCTGTGTATCACAAAAAACCTCCAGCCACCTCTTTACAACGTTTTGCAAAACTTTGACAGGTGTAAGGCAAATTCACGTTTCATAGAATAGGCCAAAACAATCCCTAGCAATGTAGAAAAACCATATCCAGCTTTCTTATGAATTTAAACATTGACCAGGAAAGTGTTGCATGACTGSATTACAAACCATCCAGGCTGAAGCCATCTTCCATCCTCAACTCTAACTAAATTACAGCCAGGGATGCAGGATTCACAGGGAAAGAAGGCAGAACAGAGGGAAGAAGTGTGATATCTCAGCCTAGTGCATCCATAATTTATCTGGGAAAAATAATTCCTGTATTTCAGCTCTTTGCCTTAAGGATATCGTTGTGCTTCACATGAAACAGTCACATCTGCATCAATTTGGGATAGTTTTTTTTTTCTCCTGTAAGGAATGTGAAAAATGTCAATGGATATTTAACTACATTTTCAAGGCTTTCAYTGTTATTCAAACTTCTTTATATTCAGATTATTTCAGTCAGATGTTCAATTACTTGACAGAGTCTAAACCACAAATGTTCTGGTTTTAAAATGTGTGATATCAGCATATATATGAATGAAAAATTAAAAATATGTTTTTGAGTCTAAGTACACAAAATGTAACCTCAGGCTAAAAAGCATTTCATCCAATAAAATTTGAAAAGAATTTCAGAGAGATCATCAAATTCATCAGAGGCAGAGAGATAATGAACATAACCTAATTAATCTCCTTGTTGTAGCAAGCTATTTGCTAAGCACCTGAGTGCACACTAGATGGCAACCTGAGTATAGATGATTTCATCCTACTGCTTGTTCTCCTCCAAGAAAAGGTGAAATTGAGGAATATCCTTGGACTCAGGTRTGTGTTTTGGGAAAAATGGAACTGGATGATGGGCCAAAATATGGGATGCTTAGGTCTGCAATGTTCTTGGGTCCTTCCTGGGATGTCACTGTAGTGTAGGTAGCATTAAGTAGAGAAAAGTCTCATTCCCAGCTAAATGCAAGTAACAAATGCTCTAAAACCCAAGGGCAAAATAACCAAAATATTCAGGAATAAACTGCTTGCAGCTCAGATTTCACAACACGGAAACAAGAAAAATTTCTTTGTGTTGTGCCCCTTGCAGCACAGCCAAAGAACAAGATGAAGAAGCTGGTGAGGACAGCCCAAGAGAACACTTACAGACAGGATTTGATCCCCTCGCTGCAGCTCTCCGCTGAGATCCGCTGGCCCACCTGCGAGGATGAAAGACACGAAAATGCCTTCCCCGTCTTCTCCTCCCACAATGTTGAAACCAAGTCCTGTGGAGCCCTTGTGCAGGATGATTTTTCGAGGCTCTCTGTACAGAAAAAAATCATAATGTTTAGGCACTCTTACTACATATGCATTTTTCAGAGCATCTTAAGCATACTATATCTTGCCTAAGACACAGTGGCCTGCTAGTGTCTAAAGAACAGATGACAAAGCTGTTAACTGGTGAACAGATAAGGTAGGAATCAACCAGCATTATTTTTTTCCCCTCATGGTTGAATTCAAACATCTCTATCAATTTCACCTCATTGGAGTCATCTTCACTATGCTAAGTGACAAATTTATTAAAAGGAAAAACAATACACTGAATATATTTAATAATCTGATTTATAGCAATGCTATATACCCAGATATCCAATCTTTATATAGTACTTTTTTTTTTAAATTCTATTCTTGCTTTTGCAACAAAAGAACAAAGAACAAACTTACAACTCCAAGCAAAGCAATGGCAGTTGTGATCCTGACAGATTTGAAGCAAATAACATTTACATGATCAAGCTAATTCAGCAGAATCTCATTAAAAACACTATCAGGATCTTGCATTTTTAAGTCACATTGCAGCTTTATCACTGAACCAGCCCAAGGGGTACCTGCTTTTGCCATGCTCTTTAAAAACTATTAATTATGATAGAAATCAATAAATAATAACAGGTATATCTCACACAGCTCTTTTCATCTGTGAATTGAAAATATAACCCAGAGGATGTAAACATAACATGCAATTTACTGATGGGAATACTTATTTCCAGAAATAGGTAACTTTCCTGAACAATCAAGGCAGCATCCTTGAGAAAGGGTCCCAAATATTTTTGTTCCCAGTCTCTACATACGAGGCCTCAGAGCTGGCTCTCCCTTGGATACACAAGCACACATGACCACATATACATACACACACTCCATGTTTATTGGTACTTACCCCGTTTCAAATCCCACTCAAATTTAATTTTCAGGAAAAGTGTAAATGCTGTTCAATTATGATGTATAAATTTTAAGCCCAGCCCTGCAAGTCTCCCAAACATACATATAGGTATCTGTGACTCCTCCCAGAGAAATAAGATGCTCTACTCATTCTTTAAGTTTACAAAAAAAAGTTGCCAGCAATAAAATCACACATTCTACAGAATGCTGCTTGTATAAAAGATTCAGTATTTCCTCCATATTATGTCACAGTTCTGCATCACACAAATGGATCTTTCATTTCCATTTTGTTTTTAAAGAACAGAGAAAAAAGGAAGAGAAATGATTAAATTGAGCGATGCCTTATTTGATACAAGTTTAATCTTATGGACACATGGAGACTTTATCTTGACATGATACTTCTGAAATCACAGGCAGTTGTTAATCTTTGCTCAATGCTAAAATTCAAATAGTATCCCCAACTTGATTATGATGTTAAAGTAACATCTCAGCTTTCTGAAACGGAAGATTCATATATTTGAAAGAGAAGACTAAAGCAAAGTATTAGTCCTACTCCATATGGTCCTTCATCCCTTGACTTTTAAATGTTGTGACGTCAGAAAACAGCTAAAAATACAGCTGTGAGTAAAAGATATATTTAATTGAGTTTGTGTATTTTTGAAGTGTTTTTAAGAATCAGAAAATAAAGGTAGATTTTTTTTCTTTGGTATCACTGCTGTTGATTTGCCTTGTAGCAACTCCTTCAACACCCTGTTAAATATGTGCAGAGTAGACAAAATGCAATCCAGAATCTAAGAAGTCTAAACAGGTTTTTAATTAGAAGTGTGGCCTGGGGGTTGGAGCAGAACTAGGACAGTGAGCTGAAAGCAGGATTTCTCTTCTCTGCTTAGCCCATGCACTGCTGAGTGTTCTTGGCAACTCATTTGTTCTCCCAGCTTCAGTTTCCTCATCCACAAAATGATACGGTGACACTTGTCATCTTCAAGCCCTACTCATCAGAAATACTTTGCAAGAGTTGAGCAGCTGCCATTTATTATTTACCAGAATGTTGAGGAAAAAGAGGCAGCAAAGTCAAACCAATATATTTGCATGCTCTGCTGGTGAGAAATCAGAAGAGATCTTGTTCAAAATAAAAATGAGTATTTTCACATATGACAGGCAGCTTGGATCAAATTAGTTGAAAGTCAGGGCCATGGACAAAACTAGGTCAATACAACTGGGTATCTACTGAACAGTAAGCTGTGCAGCTCAACAAAGTGTTGGCCCAGTTATTAATCCCCGTCTCTGATCAAGTCAGCAGATTTATGCCTAAARTGCTGCCAGTGCTGTTTTATAATGTTGGCCTTTTGACAGCAAAATTCCCATTCTGGTCTTGGATGATTATGTTCAGAGGAAGTTCAGACAATAAGGGGAAAATGTCAGAAGCTGTGATTAGAATGCAATGGGTTTCTGCCCCTGCTCTTTTACCTAATCAGATCATTTTGACCAAGACYCAGATTTGGCTGAATAGAGGCTGACCATCCTTAACATGTCTTTGTATTTCTTTCATATCTGAGTACCCTGCAGAATCTGAAATGTGTACTCAAGAACACCTAAGCGCTGTTGTCATTATAAAAATAACCTTTAGCTCTTACTGTACTACAAAAGCTATGAGAAGTAGAATACACATGCCAATTCACCTTAATATAATAAATATGTTTTAAAAATATGTAATAGCTCACATTTGCACAGTGTACTTAGAATGACAACAAACAAAAGGGCTGATGATGGTAAAAAAGTTGATATAACATTTATGAAGTTGAAATAGGACAAACATCTATTAAGGAAACCAACTACAATACCAGCCACTGCCCACATGATCTTTTAAGAGTGATGCAGCAATTAATTAGATGCCAATGCTTTATCAACACTCACTGAAATGTCTAAGCTGAATATGAGGATGTTACATATTTTATCATCTGGTATAAAAGTTACAGTCAACCCTTAATATGATATTTAAAGAGGTCCAAGAACAGCTGTTCCAATTTTTCTTGAATGTGTGGGAAACAACACTAGGAAAAATTCCTTTGCCTCTGTGATAAATCGTTATGAATGTAGTTCCAGTACACATGAGAGAACTCAAGACAAAATGCAGATAAATGCTGTAAAGGAGGTGATGGAATCAAACACTTAAAGATGACAAGCTGATGGGAGAGTTGAGAACTGAAGTAAAAGTAACTCAAATGTGAATGATGCTTGCTTGTGGTTAATGCACTCAGAATGTCTAGCTGTCTGCAGAAAACAGCAACTAAGGCAGATTTTAAGATGGGGGTGGTTGGGCACTGAACAGGCTCCCCAGGGAAGTGGTCACAGGACCAAGCCTGACAGAGTTCAAGGAGCATTTGGACAATGATCTCAGGCACATGGTGTGACTCTTGGGRATGTCCTGTGCAGGGCCAGGAGTTGGACTCAATGATCCTCGTGGGTCCCTTCCCACTCAGCTTGTCCTGTGAAGATGTTTTGTTTGGATACAATAGATGGCACTCTATAGCTACCCTGGAAAAGGGAGCAGTCTGACATCCAATGTTTCTGAAATTCATGTTTCAGCCTCCAGCTTTAACTATTTATCCCATTTACCATTTCTTCTGTGATAAATACAGCTGAAGGTAACTTTGTAGGTGCTAACAAAGCATACTAGCACTTTAATTTGGTGTGTGCATGTTTTATACCCTCCTGCAGCTCTGTACCACATACAAACAGAGCAGAGCAGCAGGGGAAATCAAGCAGAAATTAGAAAGGAATGTGAGATGAAAACATTCCTGGACTGACAGAAGGCAGCAGAAGGGAGGGAAAAAAAGAGAAGGGAAAAAAGGAAAGAAAAGAGGAAAGAAGAGAGAAATCAGAATAAAGGGAAGCAGTGCCTCTGTAAAGGAGATCAGGGAAGGAAATAAAAAGGTAGGGAAAGAAGAAAGGAAGATTTACATTCATAGTTCCAGGAGTAAAGGAGCAAATAAAGTGCAGCAATCCACACAAATTTACAGGCTGAGAAATCAATGGCACAATCAATTTGGATGGACTCGGTTACTTGCTTTGGGGAATGCATCAGATCAGATTCTGTAAATCACATTATAAACTGCAGGCCTGATGTAAGAGCAAAGGATTACTAAATTAGTATTTGAAAACAATACGTAGGAACAAAATGTCAACACTTAAGAAAATGTCATAAAAACGCAGTGACCAAAAATAAATCATAGTGCAGCACTTCTCTCCTTAGCAGTTTGTTTGGTTTATGCATGTTTAATTTGATCGCTATCTTAAAAACAGCAAGTGCTTTTTATTTACTACATTTGTACTGAATATTTGGTTTGATCAGTTTATCAGTTTACTTTTAAGAAACAGAAAATTACAAGAGAAAAAATGTGACTATAACTATCATTTTTCTATAGAGTGGAATCCATAGTAATTATAGATCTAATTTAGGAGATTAAAACTGGACTGATAAATGATGGGGAAGTGCTTTCTAAAAACAARTAATTCTTATAATAATTAACTGAAAGAAAATCCATGATTAAATTGATTTTTTTGTGCTGCTGGCAACATTAAAGAAAAGAGTCAGTTTTAGTATTCATCTCAATTGACACAGCTCTGTCTTTCTGTTTCTTTTGTACCATCTATGAAATTGGAGTGCTGACACGTTTTGTGCTTTTTGAAATACCTACAGAAATATTAAGCAACACTGGGTGCTTTCAAACATCAGACCCTAGGGATTTCTTCAGTTTTATACAATCGATGAGATGTCTCAAATCTGCAGAGGCTTAGAAATATGGCTTTGATCTTGATTTGGCTGCAGTTTTTTTGTTGTTATGGCTTTTAAATTTTTTTTTTCTTTTTGTTGTTATTGTTGGTTTTTTGCCTTTCCTCCTCCCCCCAAAATGCCATTTTCTTCACAAAGGATGTTGAAAGCATACATAAAGTCTTTGTTGCTTTGGTGTTATAGTAACACAGATCATAGAAAGCTCAGAAAAATATTTATCTTATTGTTTGCATTAGGGTAGCATCAATATACAAGTTAGGCCCACAACCTTTGTACTCTCATATAGTGCAAGAAAACCCATCCCAGCTACTTGAACGAGCAAATAGCAGGAGGTGAAGTTGAAGTTGTAAGAAGTTGTATTATTTGGGTAAAATCACATTAGTATATCAAGGAGAAGAGCATGCAGGGGATAGGACAACAGGAAATGGCTTTAAAYTGAAACAGGGTGGATTTAGATTAAATACTAAGAGGAATATATCTACTGTGAGCTGGTGAGGCACTGGCACAAGGTTGCCCAGAGAAGCTGTGGATACCCAGCCCCTAGAAATGTTCAAGGCCAGGTTGAATGGGCATTTGAGCAACCTGGTCTAGTGCAAGATGGGGTGGGGTTTGAACCAGGACTTTAAAGTCCCTTCCAACCCAAGCCATTCTGTGATTCTCTGAAAGAACCCACACCAAATCTAAGGCAGCAAGGCTCCTTCTCCTAAGCAGTATAAATATGTTTGGCTTGTAACAATCCACAGTGTGAGCACTGAGTTACATTAGATTAATTTGGCAAATCAAGCCATTTCCTTTTCACAACAGTAATTCTGGTTTTCCTCTCATGCTTCAAAAAATTCTGATAAATATCTGTGTATTTATTTCTGGCAATCAAAGGACATTCATACTGGAAGAACCTAAAAAAGGTGGTTCAAATAGATTGTTCATTCTTCACAGCATTGAACACAAGGAGATTGGAGGGACAGAGTATGAGCCAGTGTGTGATGGTTTAAAATCCGATTACTCAAACAAGAGATGATATGAAATTCCAAGTGGCTGAAGGCCTGAAATATTCACACACACCTTTGCAAAAGGCTTTGAGTTTTGGTGGAACAAAGCTTTCTTTATATAGMTTTTCTTTCCTACTTCTACAATTCTTGTTTCACACAAATGAAAGATTTGTCTGTACAGCTCTCATCTATTATTTCACTGTAATACCACTTCTACTCACCTTGGCTTTTACTTTTCCCCTTGTTATTCCCTCTTAGACTTGGCAACATCTTTCCATTATGATGTGAAACATCTCCGCCCTTTGCTTTTCCTCCCCAGTCCTCCCTCTCATGTGCCTTTGCTGAAGTGACCAAAGCACCAGGACCTGGCAGTGGTAGGGAGCTACAGACCTTTCTTTCTCAGTTCCCAGTCCTTCATCACCTCGTGGCACCTGCACACACMAGTGTTGCACCTGACCCTGTGAGGTCTCCTCCCTGAGAGTGACTTTAATTAGTGTTACCCTACTTTCAATTATTATTGAAAATAACAAAAATAAAGAAGCCTTCCTCTTATCAACTGCTTTCATACTGACCATCACAGCCCAGAGGGGTAACACTGCCTGCATAAATTGAAACAATGTTTTGGCCTTCTAACTCATTAGTGACTTATTTCATTTATTTCATTTATTTCATTTATTCTTATTTCATACCAAATATTGGTATACTAACGACTAAACACAGTTTTTAATAAGATGTACATTTATCAGATTACACAGTAAAATATCATTTTGCCTACTAAGTTACCCTATCTGCYTGAAAAAATATTTTGTTGATTTATTTGACCATGGATTCCTTGAATTTCTTGTTCATTGAACATGTAAAAGCAATGGTTTATTCTAACTTTAATAATGACTACAATTTTAATGCATTTATTCTGCAAACATCATGCCTAAATTGCCACTAACTTTTATGTATACTTAATACAAGGGAACCTACTGGGCCCAGGCACTGGGTTCTACTTTGCAACAGATTTTGTTCTTTAGGAAGACCTCTGGACTCTAGCAATCTTTCATTTTATCTTTTGTAGAGAAATTAAAGCCTGCATGCCAGGACAAGTTTTCTGCTTGCAGATAGCAAGATGGAATTGGCATACAGGAATAATCTTTTTGATTTGAAAAACTGGACTGCATTTTTACSATGACACCTGACATTTACTTCAAATGCACAGTAGTCTGCCTCCTGRGTTTGAGAAATCTCATTGATTTTTAGAGAGATAATGTAGGACAGCCAATATAGCTGTCCCTTAGCTCTCTAAGGGATATGATTATTCCTATCCTTTGTCTCACACAATCACTTACCTCACTTCCCTATTCCAGAGGTATATTATTTACATTCTAATAATCAAAATAAATACTGAAAACTGCATCTCTGTACCATCTCATATACCCAGCACAGACAACTCCATACTAGAAAGGTTTGCTTTGCATCTTGCTTTTAAAAACTATTGGTTCCATATTGAAAAGACTGTTGTAAAAACTATTACTTACAGCATTCAATAGCTCTATTCACCATGAATGCTCCAGCTTTACAGTTTGTAAACAAAGCTAGATGAGATGGAACTGGTGAGAGGCAACAGAATTGCATTACCAAGAGGCAGGAAGTATTCAAATGCTTAGAGAATACCTAAAAATAGCAGTACCTCTAAGCCATGTTTGGAAATATCAATACACAGGCCACTAGTAGCAAGCATCTCAWATTACTTTAGAGAAGACACTTCTGAAACTAAAACCATTCTGTAATATCTGTCCTGTTCAGAATAAAAATCCTTATCCTTAGTCATGGTTCAAACGCTTTTTATTTATGTAAACATATTTTTAAATGTATTTCAGATGCTCAGACACATTGCTAAGTCAAAAAGATTTGATCAAATAAGTTGAAATCCCAGTTTCTAAGAGTTGGCTGGTAGCATACAAAATTCAATTTAGTGTGGTTGCCAAAAGCAGAGAGAATAGCTGTCAAACATCACTAACGTTAAAGCTTTGTGTGCTAGTATGGCAGGATTTCAAAAAAAACAAGGGCTGTTTTCAACCAATATTTTGGATAGTCATAGCTAAGACTGTGCATTAAAATCACTTCAAAAAACTCWAAGTAACAATATTTTCAAATTCAAACATTAGAGTTTTCTTGGTTTTTAAACCATGAAAATAAAACATTAGGGAAGTTGCTAATGAAGACCTCCAACACCTCTGAAGTTCATGCCTTTATATAAAGAATAAATCTGTACACCTCATGTACAATTATTACACTGTGAAGAATATATGGCTTGAATATATTGGAAAAAAATTTTAAAGATGTCTTTATTTTTCCCACCTGGTCATTCATGTTTTTGCTGGACATGAAGTCCACAAAAGCCCTCTCTAATAAAAAATTAAATGGCTTTATGTGTTCATCTATCACCTTGTTGAAAAAAAGCTACTCAAATTCTTTAAAAATCTATTCTGGCCAGCTCTATTACCATATATTTCAACAGGGTAGAAAGGACTAAATGCCAGCAAATGCAATTCCCTCTGTATTTCTTTAACCCTCCTAGATTTAATTTTTCATTCATAGGACCCAATAATTATATCACTTCAGTGACTCCACAGTCAGTCAGAGAGAGCCAGCATGCAGGGTACAAATGTYAGCGTGTGCCAGGGATGCCTTGCATGGTAAAGCAGCTGTTTAAAAAGCGCATCCCAAAACCAATTTAGTGATTCTCCTAAATACAGGATTCTTCTGATAGGAACACAGTTCCTAAAAGAGAAAAATAACTTTGTTTTGACCTCAAATTCTATTAGCTGTAAACATAGCAGCATGGACTCCACAAAAACATTAGAATAAATTGAGCTTTAACATAATGAAATATTTAGGGCTGAACTGATTATTCATTTCTGCTCAGCAGTGGAATAGGCTAACAGTCCCACTTTCCTATGTGAAATGAAATATGATGCAGTGTAAGTTGATTGGTAATAATTACAAGCTGATGTTCTTCTACCTCCTGAGCAACAGGAGACCTGTGCCATCAATTGCAGATTTTCTGTACTGTAATCATTCACACACAATATATGCAAGTTGTCTGTGTGGCCAGTACAGATTCTGCAATTTATCTAAAAATTCACTTAGAAAGACTGACTTCCAGATTTAAGTAGGAGTTTAAAGCTACAGGATGATTCCTGAATTGGTCCAGTAGACCAAGCCAGAGACATCATAATAGAATTTCCCTCCTTAAATCTTAACAGAGCAAATTATTTTTTCTCCCCCTCCCCCTCCTTTTTTACCACCCAAATTGTTCTTGAAGCTCAGTTTTATTTCATACATCAATTCATTCATGAGATGACTTGAAGAAGAGTCAGGGGAATTTATTATGACTCTCTCTTTGGATTAGAGAGATAAAGAAAAGAAATCTAAAAGGAGGGTGTTTAAGCTGAGACTGCTAGTCCAGGACTTGAGCAATCTCAAGGTTTTTGATAGTCACAGCTTCACTGGACAAGACCCTGAGCAACCTGATCTACCTTAAAAYTGGCCCTGTTTTGAGCATAAGGGCTGGATGACAATTAAGGCTTTATTTACAGAATTATCTTCCAGATGACAGCCCCTTGAGCCACATGCACTTTTCCTGCATAATTCCATTATTCAATCTAATTTTCAATGAATAATTACCACAGCTGTTTTACATATTTTAAATAATCATATTTTAAAATAATAGATCTAGGTAAGAAATTAAAAATTTGGACTTTCGAGAAAACTATTTCAGACTTCACTTAGGACAGGATTATTTTATACAGTGACCAATTTATTTTCTGACTGCACCACAGCAAATTGTAACAGAAACTAAAAGACAACAAGATGACATCTTTCCTCTGTGGAAACTTTATCTCACTTTTATCACAAGAAAGAAAAGCTTTGAAACACAAATTGAGAGCAGCCAATGATAGGTTATTACCCGTGCCTACAGAGTTCCACATTTCTATGGGAGGGAATAAAAAAGAATTGACATTTTTTTTAGACTATGCCAGTCAGTGCAAACAAAATCTGTGTTCTTGTRTTAAATATGAGCCTTTCTAATACTGTAAAGATGCAAGAATATTATCTGTAGTTGTGCATTATTCGCATTTTACACCATTGTCTTAGTTAAAATTGAGGCAGCTGTGCACCCAGAGCTGTGTTCTACAGTTAATACACTCATGTACACAGATATTCACCAGCACAGGGCTAATATTTTCTATCAGTACTTCTTCATCCTTAGTTTTGAACACYGATTTGTCAAACAGAACTCAAGCATACATTAAGAAAACAGAGTAAGACTTCACTGGGCTTTTCCCTCATAAGTGGGAAGATTTTACAGCTAACAGAAGTAAATATTAACACTAGTCAAGTGAGATGAATTGAAGAAATGGTATCYAATATATCTCCATGACAGATACTCTCATCCCCATGAAAATCAAACCTTTCAGCGTAAGTACCAAGAAAGGATCAGCACTGATTTGAAACTTCATTGCTTCATCTCACAGACTTAAACACCACATCTAATGAAGACCCCTGTGTGTGTGTGTAGCTCAGTGGTACCTGACACCTCTACAGCAGCTTCAACAGAGAATCATCTTACCCTTCCACAGAAATGGTCCGCTGCAAGCTCACTGTGGGGGGACGCGTTGCAGTGCTGTGCTGGGAATGACTGGACAGCCAAGGAAGAATAAAGAAAAGCATTTGTTAAAGAAATAGAAGTTGCTCTTGCTTTTATTGTCTCTAGCACTTTAGCTAATGCCAAAATAGATACAACAATAAGATTGTTTTACACGTGTCTAAAGCATTTTGACCTCAGTGGTGCTCATCTGTTCAAAAAGGGCTTAATTATACAATCTCTCTTGCTTAAATTCAGTTTTCATTTCTCATTAAGAGCAGAAAATGAAGATAATAACTCCCCTTTATTTTTCCTATTCATTTTTTAAATACATATAGATTCACACATAGAGTTTAGTAATTCAAAATAACTTAAATGGTAATTATTCCACTAAATATACTAAACATTCAATGCAAATTTAATTTCAGAGCAAAAGGTAAAACAGCAAATGATAATATAATCAATCTAATTCTCAGGGTTCTCAGTAAAAGAGGACATGCATTCCTTAGAGTTGCACCTTGATGTAACTTCAACAGTAGCTCTATCAGATTTTAAACAGCTTGAGTCTTTCCACATGGATTTTTATTAATCTAGGACATAACATTTGGGAAAAAAGTGGTATTTTTTTCTATAGCAAAACACAGACTTTCTGAAAAAAACCTTTTTGATTGATTTTGATTTTTGAGGTCTAATGGCTTCCCATATGTTATACTGACATGACTAAGAAACCTGAATAACAACAATTCTGTTAAAAATACACAGTATGTGCTAATTTCAGTATTATACTATGGTAGAATAGTATTGTAAATACAAATGGATAAAACAGAGCATCAGTCAAAGGCAGTTTTGCGATAATAAATTGTACTCCTTATCCAAGACATCCTGTTTAAGTGAGATGTTAAAAAGCAGAAGCATCTGGGTGTATTTTCTGATTAGTTTAAATGACTACAGCACAGAGTGAGGCCCAGTATTAATAATGCAAAGTACACAATAAAAAGAAATCTTTATGTCAGTTTTATATCACTGATTCTAAAAACTGAACACTTTGTCTTGCTTTCAAGCTTTGCATRTATCTCAAGCTGCTTGTTCAGAAGAAACACATCTTACATTCAATGAAAGCACTTCATTTGACATTAGCGAGCAACACATCTTTTACATGAATTTCATCCTGTAGCATAGTCAATCCTGTCTCACAGAAAAGATGCCTCCTTTTTTTTTGTTG
>JACDOX010000026.1:2781130-2969307 GCA_014549065.1 Cardinalis cardinalis | reverse complement strand
TTTTTTTTCTTTTTGTACAGCCCATGGAGTTGTGCTGCCTGTCACCGGACAAACAAAAGTCCTGCTGCTTCCTGGTATCTTCTGTTGTGACAAGTGTGCTCTTGTTTTATGTTGGTAAAGTATTCATCCCTATTGAGAAGGTTTCAGAAGGTTTGTGGAAAAGTATATTCCCCTTGTAAGAAGAGCTGCAGAGCTTCTTATCTGTTTTATAGCAAACTTATAACTCCTAAGTTTGTGGGATCATGGTATGAACAGAACAGCTGAGTGGGACAAACACTGCAGAATATTATATGAATATTGGTTAAAATTTCACATTTGGTTTGCATGTACAAGGAACTTTACAYCCCACTCCTGCCAAGTGAGGGACTCATCTATCTGCAATATTCCACCCATTAGAAACCTTTTCCATTCCTAGGGATTTATGACACAGTATTCAAATGAGCCCTCACCTTCTTTCATGAAAATAGTTCAGAACTGGTGATATGAAAACTCTTTTTCTTTTACATAATTATAAAAATAAAGTTTGATGCTCAATAGAAACTTGTGCCTTCYAAGGTATCATTGTGAATATAATGACACCTTAAAGTCTAAAATGTAATTTAATCATTGCCTGACACAAGTTGCTATTGGAGACAGAATAATAGTCTGATTTGATTCCTAACTGACTTATTGAAAAGAAAGTCTCCTGGTGAATTCTATCAAACTGATGGAACCGGCAAAAAGAAGCTGATTTCATCACATGCTTAATACACTTGTGCAGTTGCCATGTCTTTTGCAGCACAGAAGAAATAAAGCTTTCTGCTACCAACACTTTCTGTATGAATGCCTAAACAYATCCCTATTGAGATATGTAAGCAGCACAGTTTTAAGCTGACAGATCAAAATATTCAGACAGATCAAAATATTGACATTACGTTTATAAAAATGCTACAATTTCTCTAAAATTATACAGAATGAACCTCCTACTAATTTTAATAATATAAAGTAACAACATTTCAATATACAGCCCAGTACTATAGCCACACAAGATGGATTTTCCCTGAAGAAAAGAATTTTACATTCTGTAAAAGACCAATTTTAACTTCATTTTATTTTAGTTCATTGAGGCAAGGGGGATATACTGTTCTTTTATGACAATTCATAAGAGTGAAGGAACAAAGAACGAGATTGTAAATTAATAATAAGGTGCAAAACTGGGAGCAAAGAATCCAACTTCTCTTTTTAATGGGTTTAAATTGCTTTTTGTTTTAAACTTATTTCTCAGGCAAGGTGAACCATTTCATGGCTTCATTAAGTAATAAAAATAGAGCAGCTTGGTGTTCAYGTATTTTYTAAAATGTTTATTATGCAAATAATCATGTCAGTAAGTATTATAGAAACAAAAAGGTGAGTAGCCAGTCTTCTTAGCTTTAATTCTGTTCTGGGCCAAGAAAGCTCTGAAGGCACTTTTGCTGTGTGGCTGGTGCTGAAACTGGAGGCAGCATTATAAACACTTCTTTCCCCACAGGGGTCAGATGAACCACGGCCTTCCCTTTCCAAATGACACTTTCCCTGATTCACAATAYACCAGTGAAACACCTAYCTGGGATGCAACAATTATGTCAGGKAAATATTTATTGTGTTTTAAACTTCTGTAAAGCAAAAACATGGACAAACCACCATTAAGGGATCAGACTGCATGATGCTCAAATCAGTTAATCCCAAAGCCCGCCTATTGCATTGACAGTAGAAGAAAAAAGGTTGTTACAATCCAAAATCCTTCCTCTTCTTTTTTGTTTAGATAAAACCAAGACACATTGTCTTTACAAAGAGAGCACTARAAAAATCATTAGCTTTCCTCTCTCAACCCTCAACCTCTATCAACAAAGAACAGCTGTCCTCTGTTTGCTGCAGCCCTGATTTAGGAACTCTTTTGTTTTCATGTATCTTTATTTTGACAAGTCAAAACTGACAGCATTGAAGTTATTTGCTTCCTAAATCAATTGACCTSCAACTTCTCATAAAGATGCAGCAAAGCAGCCATGGCACAGGCTGGGTAGAGACCTCTCTGAATAATGGCTCTGGAGCAGCCATTCTTCAGCTCCCAATTCTGAAACTGCCACACAGAAGAAAAATATACAAACTCCATTTGTCTATCAATATGTTCTACGCAGGAAAAAAAAATCCAAAACAAACAACAAAACCTAACCCAAAACTAGAGCTCTGAGTTATTCTTTATCATTCAYAATACTAAAACAAGTAAGACTGATAAATGCAGTATTAAAAAATTCCGGAGACCAGTGAAGGGAATGCTAATACTGTTTGTTTTTATGACGTATTCTCAGCATGTTGTTTCTTATGTCAAGAATTGAAGGTAGCACTGCAGTTGTTTATAAAGCTTCTAAGCCTTTGATTTGATGGATGCAAGAGTTTAGGAAGGCAACATGCTTTAATTCCATTAATGTGGAGTTTTAATTCAGCTCAGTGAAGTGAAACTAGCTTTTCCTGATGCTGCCAACAGCTAAACTCCTAACTTAAATGAGTTTTTGCACTCCTGTGGGATTAATTAGAAGACCAGAGATTGCTTTTTTTTGGCATTAATTTAATCTCAGCTACAAATGGTTTGATAATATCCAGTACTGACAGTTACTGACCCATATTAGAAGTGTCAAACTAACCAGTCTCCCATCAGAGGCAAATAGGAAACTTCAGGGAACAGGATATTCRACCCTGCTACGTTCAGATCACCCTCAGGTAACAAAGCCAGACATGAGATGTAGAGCTGTTTCCATGCACAGGCACATGCAGTAAGGATTTCAGCAACATAACTCAATTTTTAAAATGGCATTTCTACATCTATTGTMCAAATAGCATTGCTAGGCTAAATAGCTACTCATTGGAAAACAGAAAAGGAACAAAATGAAGGATTAGGCTGTCACTCTGCCTACAAATATGTAGAATAAGCCCACACTACATCTCTGTTCAGGTTCTCTGAGGTTATCTCACTTGCACAACTAAAGTAAAAAAGGTTGCTAACTCATTCCTCCCTCCCTGCCTGCCTCCCTTCCCTAAACAGTGCTCACAAAGAAGTGGTKAGCCACATTCTGTGACTTGAAGTATTAGAGTTACTGCAGCCCTAAACTAGCATCATTTAGCAATAAAGAAGAATGCAAGGTGGAGCTGTGACTCAGAGGAATGCTTCAGCTCCTGGAACAGAGCTAATTATCCACCTTTGTAAGTGGTGTGCCCAAGTCAGGTACCTGATCTTCAAAGTGGTGAAGCATCCACTGACTTCAAATCTACTTCCTTATGGCTGAGGTAATTGCAGAAGATAATGATTACCTTTAAAATACAAAAATCTTACTTTTTTGAGAGGATTTGTTCTTTCAGTTTGAGATACAAGATTATTTGAGTATTTAAACCAGCAGAACTGGTTTAGAATGATGTRGGGGGAACTGAAAGTAATTAGAAATGCTGTTTAAAGGAGTAAGTGGAGAGGACATGTTTTCAAAGAGTTCCACATGTAGAGTAAACACAGACCTAAAGTATTGTGAAGAACTCAGCATTGAGTAAATTAGGGATAGTGAATGAAATTTGTTAGAGAAAACCTAATCCAATCCTAAGTGATTGTGTTCATTGTTCATATCTTCATATTTTGGACAAACTTCAGGGTTTTTAGAAATGGGGTGCCTAATTCTCCACAGAATTCCAAGATAWTCTATTACTGTTAAAAAAGTAAGCTTAAGTCTTCCTATCAGCCTCAGTTATACTACTGTTGTTGTTGTTATTGCTATCATTATTATTTATGATACTGTAATGATTATGAGGAATAATAAAGCTCCTTCTGGGAGCTGAAGTCCTCCCTGATGAAGTTAGTTTGAAAATTATACCAGGTGAGGACTGAAGTTCAYATGGCAAAATACTTAGAAGTGAAAAAACATAGAGGTGTGTAGGAAAAAAAGGGATAATGGTAGAACAACAAAAATCCAACACTCTGAATTACTTAAGCAGTATTGGATGGAAATGATCCATGAACATAACACCTGATTTTGTCTCTAATTACAGCTGTGGAAGAGGACATAGTGCTATTTTAATGAATTTAAACAGGGAACATTTGTTCAGAACCCGCAGGAATATTCCCAAGGCACTCTGCCTGGCCTCCCAATTACCTGCAGCTTGTGGTACCTGGTACCACACCCAAAAGAGTGCTGGGTTTGCAGTTCCCCATGGAGAAGGCAGCTGTCACCCTCCTTCCTACTCTTTGGCATGATGTTTATCCACCTCCACATCACTAATGATTTTTGCCATTCACTCAAATGTTGTACCTCATTTCCTGTTACTGTCACTCCTAATTCTCCCCAGCACTAGGGATTTCAAAGCTGCARACACAAGTTGTAATGAACTCACACAACCCCCCCTCACTGTCACCCTGTACTGCTCAGGGAAAGCAGGTACAGAAATCAGGAGTGAAGCTGAGTCCAGAAGGAAGAGAAAGGTTGGGGGAAGGTGTTTTAAGGCTTGGTTTTATTTCTCACTACCCTACTCTGATTAAAGTAAATTACTTTCACTGAGTTGAGCCCGCTTTGCCTGTGATGGTGATTGATCTCTCTCCAGAAAGCAAGAATACACACATACATATACTCTTTCACAGGGAGCATGTAGCACAGTTCCCATCAGTAGCTGCTCTGTGGCAGCTGCAACAGCCAGCACCCAACATAAACCCCACTTCTGATGGATTTCTAGAGCTGTGCCCTGCTTCCATAATGAAACACATTACTGCACTCAAACCTTATTAAAACTCCAGGCAAGCAAC
Organism: Cardinalis cardinalis; assembly: GCA_014549065.1. Taxonomy (NCBI): domain Eukaryota; kingdom Metazoa; phylum Chordata; class Aves; order Passeriformes; family Cardinalidae; genus Cardinalis; species Cardinalis cardinalis. The sequence continues at coordinate 2,964,515 of JACDOX010000026.1, read as the reverse complement.
AACTCAAGTGTGTGCACTGAACTTCCTTCGCAGTTTAAGCCAATGCCAAAAGGCATTAGGAAGGACTTGAAAAATGGGTCCACATTTAAGGAACTTCGGCAAAACTTTGATGGAAATCAAGMGATAGCTCAGCAGTTTTAGGAAAGTTCATATAGGCGTAATAGGAAGAATCATATAAGATTTGCAATCCAAAAATACCAAATGGCACACAGATCAGACATGTATTAATCAGTACCATTGTGGGGGGAAGGCAGAAGAGTAAGAAAGAAATTATTGGGTAAGTTTTCCAGTAGGGAAACTACTTCTATTGTCTAAAGGAAAAGCTCATCCATTCTATAGTATGTGAATACATAATAAATTTTGAAATATTTTAAACTAGCAAACTATTCCTAACGATGCCAACAGGCAGCTAGCCTTAAGTCTCAGAAAGTGTTAAGACCAGAATTTTTAGATTACTTGTTTCACGACTGTCAACAGAACTGAAGGAAACCCATTTTTGTCAAAATAAAATTTTATGGGATGTAGGTACTCAGTAGGAGTATAAGAAAACAAATGGTTAAGCAGATACTTGAAAAATCTGGAAAATCTCACATTTTCATGTACTTTTCTACCACAGTCCGCAGAAGTTCATCTAAAGTTAGGAATTCCACTTAAAAGACCATTGAGAGCTCCCTTCAGGAATCAGAGACTTCTAATTCCAATCCAGAATGCAACAAAGGGAGTAAAATGCTCTGTCAGAGCAATTTTGTCCTTAACAAAAATGAACCTTTTTTGCACTTAAGATGACACTCGAAAAACACAGGACTTTTGTACTACATCGCTTGTTTTTTAAAGGGTAGGGAAATAACAGATAAATAAGCCTAATGAGAGATTTTAAATAGCATCTACCCATTAAACTAATTTGCAAAGTTTCTATCCCTCTCCGTCCAAAGAAAAACAAGCACATAAAATTCTTCTTATGCTGGAGTCATTGCACTAAATTTTACGAATTTAAGATAAACTATATGGAAATTAAAGTGATTTAAAACAGCAATCAAACACTGTCTGATGGGAAATGATACCATGCCATTATTAACATTTCTATATGTTATGAGATTCTGTATCATTATATAATTAAAAAATCCTACAGAAATTTAAGTTTAATATTGTATAAGACCAAGCTAATTTTCTCTGCGTTAAACAAACTTCATGTGTTGCATTGAAATACAGAGAAGGAGTACTTTCAGCTTCCACAGAAGTGTCTCATTAAAACAAATAGGACTATCACAACAGAAAGAGTATCAACTTACAATTTAAAATTTAGCAGAAAAACACATTCCATATTGCAGTTACTCCTGATACTGTGTTTACTGCACCTGTGTGATACCTTCTGATAATGTTATCCCTTCTATCTGGATATACATTATCTCTGTGCAAGCTAGGAATATGGGTTGAATATGCATTCTTTTTTAACAGAGCAGAGAATGCAACCCTACATAAGCAGCTACTTAGTCTCTATTCCTCTGTCATTCAAAGCAGCCCAGCATGCAACTGTGCATGTGCAGCTATACCAAGCACAAACCCAACAATCCTACAAAAATACACAAAGAGAAAAAAGCAAATGCAGAAATAACGCTGYGCACATAAACAGCATTCCAACAGGATAAGGACAAACAGCAGGGAATGGCAATTTGACAATGCAGAAGTATAAAGGCTGTATTGTCAAAATGAAAGGTGAATAGTGAAGCGATTCAACTGTTTAAGCTCTTCTGCTTCTAATCTAATCTATATCAAGCATGATTTTTTAATATTTTTAATCAATAGAAGTTGGATTTAGCATTTCATGGGAATCATTGAGTGCCTTCTACCATGGGGTCTAACGATGAAGTATACACTAGAACTAGACTTGAAAAAAAATTAAAACTGTATTAATTTTTCTCATTCTGGGGTTAGTCCCAGCAGAAGCGTGAGGCATAACCATCTCCCAGAGAAGATGACTCTAATATTACCTAACCACATTAGTAATTAATTTTGCCTGGCTTTGATTATAGGCCCTAGACAGGATTAGATGAATGATGCTATATTATTTATTTATATCTTCCATTATGTCAATCCATATATCCATAAACTGACATATAAGCCACCATTTATTTAAAGATGGTTATTAAATTCAATTTTTGAAGAGATATTTATCTAATTAGGAGAGAATTGTGAAAGGAATTTATGAAGAATTTGACTCTACGCCTGTGGTAGTCATTAAGGTGAACTGTTTAGTTGAAAACTTAATAGATAAATCATTTGAGTAAAACATTGCAAAGTGGTTTTAAAAGGTTTCCAAAATTAGCAGGCACGTATATGTGACTGATCTGATACACAGTCAATTTGTGATCCTTCTGGTGACTAATTTAACATCACTGAGATAAAACAGTCTAAGTCCTGAACAAAAGCCTAAGTTTCCTCTGCTAAACTTCACAAGTATTTCTTATAGACTAGGGATCATTCCTTATAATTACAATCTTCTTATCAGTGAACCAGCAAACCTAAGGCTCTTGGGTTATTTCAAGGTTACTGTAGTATAAAGCCACTGCCATGTTTTTTCTACGTTTATGTTTTATTTTTTAAACAAAGAGTTTCATCTAGAAGTAAGTCTATGCTGCTACCAACTAATTTTTCCCCTTTGCACGTACTCTTGTACTTTGGTTTGCACATWTTGGCCAGAACCAGTTGCACTGGGTCCACTGAGATTTAAAATACTGCTGCTTAAGAGAAAACATCTAAATAACAGACAGGGATGCACAAGGAAACACGAATCAATCAATACAAATGGCCACAGCTGGATTTATACCAACAAGTCATCTAACCTCAACTAGTACTAAATCAGAATTCCATTGTTTTTTAGCACTGTAAAAAGAAACAGCCACGATGAAGCTATTTTGGAACATGAGCATCTTGTGTCCATATTTATCCTGTGCACATGAACTGAGCAATCACTGCAGCATTTTGCTTCAGCTCTCCATGTGTTATTTTTGAAGAGAAAGCAGTTCTGCTGAAAACCTATGAGTACCTGAAATCAATGAACACTTCACATATGAAATATGGATTATTTAGATGATAGAAAAAATTTTATGGAGGATAAGCCCACGCACTGGATAGTCATCCATATTTTGAAATCTTGGATTCACAAGATTGGTAAGAAATTCCAYGGCAATAGGTTCTTGTGTTCAGAATTCCTTTGACACACTACTTTATTCCAAGTTACACCTCTCTTCCAACATACTAGGGAATTCTACTATTATAGAAAATACCTGTTCAAATAATCCTATTTTTTACCCAGTGGAATTCTCCAAATACATTTTGGTAAATACACACCAAGAAACCCAGTAAAGTTATTCACGACCTCTGGATACAAAAATGAGAACTTTTGTACCCAAGTTAAGTGAATTAACCAAATTCCTGGATATTGGTTAATCAGTCTGTGAATCAACATTCCTAAGTCAAATGGTAGCTTTCACCTTTTTCCACTGATTGATTTTATAACTCAAATGAAGACCTGTCATTTTTTCAAAAAGAGAATTACACTGATTTACATTCATAAGTACACTATTAAAATTTAAAGTTGCACACGGTACTCTTGATTTGTATTCTCTGTTGTTCCTTTTGGCAATTCAATCTGAAACTTCCTAGTCTCACAGAGGATTTCTGTTAGGACCTTAGTAAAGCTATTTAGCTTCTCCATTTGCCATTTCCTTGTCTCTAAGAAAACAAAGACATGTCCAGACACTCACAGTGATTGGAATACTATTAAAGTGGACAAGATTAAAGCTGTGTGCAAGCTGAAGAAATCTTATAATTTTCCAAGCTGCATCAATGTTGCATTTCTGTAAATTGAAACTAATTAAAATTATTTCTTTCATTTTAAAGTGGTAATACAAGAATAGTAGAACTGGAAAATTTAAAAATTAAAGAAATTAAAGAAACCCAGTGTGAAAATATCACAGCATATTCTATTTTAGTGAAGAGCATATTTAGTTTTATAAAAATCCCCCTTCTTATTATATTAGTGATTACTTAGAACCACAACTTTATATTGCAGCATTGTGTTTCAAGTTTATTGATAAACAACAGTCCATGCTGCTTGATTTTACCATTCCAATCATTTGTCATATGAYGCTATTCTTTAGGAAGGATACACAGTAGCACATTTAAATGGATGAAGGCTTTTTGAGAAATAATTRTTGTGATGCTAAAAAAATGATGTCATGTCACCCAGCCTCGACATGAACACTGCTTATAGAACTGTGTTGCCATGCATAACACAGTCATGTAATTCTCCTGTGTTTGCTGAGATATAATTTGGTTTTGGTATTGTAATGATCTTCCATTGCAGACACCTGCTGCCTAATCCCACTTTTGTCAAAACATAAAACTCTAGTCTTCCAATTAATTCAAATCACCATGGTATTGTACAAGGGGAWAAAAAAAAAGGAAAAGTAAGGAAAAATAATCAGTTGAACATGATTCCTGTATTGTTATCATTGTCAGAAAGGTTTGAATCTTTGATATTTTGTTCCAAAGAACAATCTGAACACCCTAGCTGAAAGACCTATTCTTGTAATCCATGGCATACCAACGTGAATGCTAATTGTTGAGTGATGATTGCAAGATGTATCTGGGAAACCAGGCAAAATTCACCAGGAAAAATGGACTCAAATTTCCATCACAAGTAAAGTTCCCCTCTTTCCATATTTCCCTTTCTAAATCCTGTGGACATACCAACCAGGAGAAGTTTCATTTGACGCTCAGTATTCTAGGCAGCACCTATGATTTAAAAGACACTCATGAATTCATCYCCTACTTCACATGTCTTTGTAACACAAGAATTCTTATATATTTTGACTGAAGGATAATAAATGAAATTATTGTAAAGGTTTGATTGGAAAAATGAACAACCTTCACTCATACTGCTGAATCTGAAATGTCAAAATTGAATTCTCTTCTGCATGGTGCAATGACAGCATTGGGTGAGTYTGCATCCTAACCAAACCTGTATGACTTCTGCTTCCAACGCAGCCCTGCTCTTACCACAGATACTACACAAGTCCTCCTACCTGCAACTCTTAGTCACTATACCTCGAATAGGCTCAGAGTTCTGATTATAGTTTATGCAGCCTTCATCAGATCAGTAGCTGAACTGCCTACACGTTGCTGACTATGCCCAAGCCAGCTATTAATCAGTGTGGGCATTCATTGGCAGCAGGTTATTCTGCTTCATCAGCTAACCCTCCTGGGCTGGAACCAGCTGGGGACCTTGGTGCTGCATTGGGCTGCACAGGGCACTCTACTACCAGGGAGTAGTAGTRAGAGGTATTTGGCTTCCCTGCTGTGTACTCCACCCATGTGGGCTTCAGTGCAGCTCAGGTGCACATCCTAACATGCTTCCTTTCGACACTATCATGGCTTCACTCTGCTATTTAGGAAAGCCTGATTGCAGACACAGTCATTGCTATTTAGAACTCAGCTGCTAGAGTTGTGTTCTTTTCCCTTCTTCTCACTTCATAAGTGTAGTGATTTCAACATAATGAAAGCAAGAATTATGATTCTCAAAAGATAAAGCAAACAACTCCAATTACCTGTGAAATTATGCATTTTCTGCACGRAGTATGGAAATACTCCGGAAAAAGACATTGTCTATGCAACTCCCTCGGGACTGTAAAGTTTCTCTTCCTGTATTTCCTTAACAATATTGAAATTTTAATTTTGAAAGACAAACTAAAAGTTCCTCTTCCCTTTGTCAGCTAAAAAATGTATTTTAATATCTTGTCACTTACACTGACCTTGCTTTTTCTGCAGTAACAGTAGTAGTTTTATGCACTATAAGCATTATTAAAAAAATCAGATAAAGTAGTTGCTTCTGGTGCTGTTCTTTAAAAATGAAATAAACACCTTTTAAARAATTAATTCTTTTAAATCTCAAAATATTAAAAAATTCTACATACAAATTTACAGTGACAACTTGGCTAAATTTAGGTTCAACCCAGAAAGGCCAGTTGCATAACTAGACCTTTACAAAATTCAGGGATGTTTAGAGCTTGTAACTCTTTCTGCATACCTAATGCACAGTTTTTTCCTTTTTTTTTCTTGGCAGAACAAAAAGAAAACCTCTTCCCAGTGACTTCATATTGATACAGCAGCTTATATTCACTCTGGCTTATGGTGAACTCCTATATCAATGTGTCCTACTATTGCAAATTGGCACTGAGTATCTCTGCATGTGTGCATATGGTTTATCAAGGTCAGTTTCTTTCCTGGCCTTTTCGATGTTTCCTACCAAAACTTAAGATCAGGATTTTGCACTTCCCCTAGACTTGTGTGTAATAAATAAGCATCCATCTCTCTCCTTCCCATTTCCTCTGTTCCCTGCCCCCTGCCCACTCCTTCCTAGTTCTCAAATTAATACTCTTAAGAAGCTATGTTGAAGTACAGTAAATGTGCAACTTACACTGTCAAAAATTTTAACTCTGAATCTCCCCTCTTCTCATTTTCAGCTTCAAAACAAGGTTTCAGTATTTTCAAATCCCACAGGATTTTGGTTCAGGTCTCAAGGTCCTTCACAGTCAGTAGTAAGAAAGGGACTCCTTCTTTTGGAGACATTAAAAATCATTAAATTCAGAATAGCTTTCATTTGTTGTGTTCGTTTCTTAAAATTACATTTGGGCAAAATTTTGGATGCAAGTATGGAGACAGTAGTGGTAGGTAAGTTCTACAACCTCAGAGCTGTACAGTAGGYGTCTGAACAGCCCCAGTAATGAACCAATGTTCTTTAAACATTTCTGTCTTTCTGCATAGCACGACTTTGTCATTTCCTACACACACACACTTTYGGATTTTTGAACTAACATGAAAAAATTACGGTGCGAATTTGTCAAAGAAGCCATGGAGTTGGAAAAGAAACTGACTGAAAATAGGAACAATCCTACTGTGCTRGGATAACATAAATTACCCTTTGAACTCTGAATGCACATTCTGAGCTGAAATGGAATCTGCAAMAGTAATTTTTAAGATGTGAAGTCATATTTAGATCTCACTTTAGGTCATATCATTAGAAGACAACAAAATTTAAAAAAAACAAAAAAAMCCCAAATAATTTTCAAGTAATCACAAGATAATTTTGATGGTCAAAAGCATAGCACCTCTAACCACCCAAAACCCACTGTGATAGCTTTAAAATATTCTTTGAAAAGGACTGAGTTATTGTTTCTCACACCAAACAGGAAAGTGAGAAAATACTGAGATGAATGAACTGGAGTGAAATAGCTTTAATTAGGAAGTTACAGGGGGGTGGTAAAGGGCTCTAGCAAGTATATGTTCAGGCTCCTTTCTGTTTGAAAGGTGAAGAGAAGGAAAATTCAATAACCAAACTGAGATACCAAGCAAAATTGTTGCGGTTTGCAAAGCAAGTGCATGCGAAACCATGGAATTTAAAGGGAGATTTTTGCCTATAGATCTTTGGCCTGTATTACACTGGTTCAAATTTCACTTTAAAAATGTAATTTAGGTACTTCCAAATCTATGTCTTACTAGAAGTCATTTGAGTTTTAACTCCTGAGATTATCTGAAAGCCCATCTTGTATTTTATGACAGTCAGTTCCCTAACAAATGTAGATTTATTTCCATCAAAATGGATTTAAACCAATAAGAAAAGAAGTTCAGCAATCCTCTCCATACCAGAATGCAAGTTTAACCTAAAATAAGGATGATATTTATTCAGATGGCATTTAAAAACAACTTCCTAACTGTAGCACATGTACATAAATGTACTATATAGGTAAAGGGGAGTTTATATTTCCACAATTTCTTGTTTTCTTCTCTGCCGTTTTCCCCATTTTGATAAACTCCTTTGTAGTATTTGTATTGTCAGACTGAATCATGGAACAACTTACAACGACTCCCCAAAGTTATGTTGAGACTTTCAGTCCAGCTAAAATTTAAACAAAGTTTCAACATGCTAAAGTTTTGAGTGTTATGGTTTTCATTACTTGTATCACTCTGAAGTCTCTGTAGACGGTTCCAGTTATATAATCAGTATTTTCAAAGAGCAACAAATGCTTTTTCAAAACAGGAAATGTAAAGAGTAATGATCAATAATATTTCGGAGGTAATATGAGAAATAAACAATAGATTCCATCACATTTCTCTTAATGATGGTTGCATGGCCTTTTACAAACAAAGAAATGGCAGAAAATGTGACCTCTGTGTTTCAACCTAAAATCAATTTTCCCTTTATAATGAGAAATAATTATTATCCTTATAGACATATAAAGGTATTTGTATGTTGTGATAGTGGGGAAAATATAGAAAAGGAAAACAAAATAATGTAGACATTTTAGCATAGACTCAGGATGTAGATCCCATCACATCTGGAGTTTTCTTGAAATTAGTATACTTCTGTTTCTGGCTATTTCATTATTAGCATTTTATAATTTTTGGACTGAAGACAGAAAGTGAAATCACCAACTACAAGAGAGGAGGTTCCAATTTAAACAACTCATTCAATTTTGCAAAAGCCTCCCACAACATTGTCCTCCAATAGGCTTGCAGTATCATTGGCCTAGCACAGACTCAGAGACTGCTTCCTCCTGATTTCTGCACAAACATTTTAATAGATATATCCTGGGGTAAAATCAGACCTTATTTGACTTGACAAAATGAACAGAACTGGACATATTTGAAAATATCTACATATAGAGATGATTTCAACAAAAATGAGCCAGCACTACATTATTCCACTGGGATAACTGCAGTGCAAACCAAGACTGAGGGAAGGATGATTATTACTGTTATAATTCTCTCATGTTTCCCTGACAAACTACACTGCTGTAACGAGAGGTCCCATCCACTTTCCASAATGCCTTCTTTCACTCTATTTAATGGTAATGAACACTCTTTTTCTAGGCAGCGCAGAAACTATTGCGTATCTCCACCTGCTGGAAATATCTTTAAACCCCACGGGCTGCTGGAGGTGTCTGTAGACACTTGCTACCCATTTCACAATTGGAAAAAATTGAAAAAGTTTTCATTTTCCAAGGTCATACAACCTGTCAGTGGCACAGGCAAATTTCTCAGTTTGCAGCTCTTTGCTCTGACCAGAAAGCTTTCCTGCTCTTTTCTGTGCAGTTACAACCCTGGAAACTACTCTTCTCCCAATAGGCACAGCACAGGGAGCCACAGCATAGCTTTATCTACCCTGCCTCCACAGTAATATTTAATTTCTAAGCTCAAAGAATCCTCTCATGGGGTAAAAAAGTAATTTGCTCTCCATGTTAAATTTATTCTTGGTTTTTCTGATGATCCAAGACTCTAGCAATTACTGTTTTTTCTGATGATCCAAGACTCTAGCAATTACTGTGACAGATGGAGTGATGATTTTTATGATGTGGAAACTTGTCCACAGGAATGAAACTGAAATCTCCAAACCTATTTCTCACAGTGGCCTTTAGAYAGTTGTCAGGTAATAATTGTCACTGTGGACAAAGTTTGAAATAGTGAATGGCTCCAGTAGCTTGTTACTGCAACGCTCCTTAGCAGAGTGACACTTTCTGATGAATATTTGTCATTTATTCTGAATATACTTGAACCAGAAAGGGAACCAATATATGGGTTTAAATTTCTCCCCACACTCAGAAGAATCTGAACATTATATTTGGAGTTTTAGTACTCTGTCATTTTGGAAGGACTGTTTCAAGGTGATTTTCAGAAAGCAGAATGAGATGTTTGAGAGGCTGCTTACGTACATGGAAAACAATAACATATCTCACAGAAATGACCATTCCAAACAAGAAAGTTGTTGTGTGAACTGGGTTAGGAACTGGCTGGGTTTTCATGGGATATTTTCATGCCTTGTGTTTAGGCAGCCAGTGCTATAGCCAGCCTCAGTGATGAATGGCAGCCTCTGAGGCTGAGACATCAGGCACAACTTCAATTTGGAGGGTCACGCTCCACCACAAGCTCCCCATGCCTGGTGACTGAATGCCCTGGCCAAAATCCTTGGGCACAAAACCATTAAAAATAGCCTGACACTTGTCTAGTCTCCTGGTTCCAGTCTTCACCATTAATCCAGAAAAAATGCAGAGACTGACTTTTGATACTTTGGGAGCATTTTCTGTGACTTAGAGACTGAGACTCAGAACTTGCTGACAGGCATGGAAAGGAAGGAGACATCTTTCCTTTGTTCACTTTGTAACTCTGCTTGTAATCAAAACAGCAGGAAAATTTTAATACTAGTGATTTAAAGATGTTTTCTTACTGAGAACTGTCTTTTTTTTCTGTAAAGACATAGTAAAGGAAATACTGCTACTTAACTGAACTGAATTAATATTTTTGTCCATTTTATGAGCTAAGAATATACAGTTTAATTTTCATGGGTGCAGACTGTGAACAAAAGGAGATCTGTCGCACAAGAAAGCACATTATCTCTGAAAATCAAACCATATTAAAAAAATACGAAACATTTCCCAAATGACAGAGCAGAACAAATACCTTAATTTTTCTCTTTTAAAATTTTTATTCTAGTCTGTTTAACGATAGTGGTTATTATTCTTAATATAACTGAGAGGATTATTTTACTGACAAAGCAAAGCAAATAGAATTAAATTACTTGCTCAACTGAAGAAAATTAGTCAGCAGCACAACTGCAAATAAAGCCCAGCAGCTCTAACCTGAAGCACTGCATCTAAACCTGAAAGGCTTCTGCAACTTTACATAATTATACACTTGAACTGCAGAGGTTTTATGCCTTCACAGGTTAAGATTCTCCTGCAAGCATCTCTCTGAGTTTTTGAAAATTGCATCTTCCTAGCAATTTTAATTAATTGTGTCCAAAATAGAAGACTCCTCACGAAAAAAATGAAAGTACTTATATGAGTTTATAGCAATGCTTCTGCTTATTAGAGTCAGAGACTCACTCACACAAAATAGCATGAGAGCTGAGATTGAAAGGCAACATCATTTTTCTTTCATTAACCCTAACAGTTATATGACTGGATCATTTACTTGAAGAGAACACTTCAGTCAGGATTAAACAGAAATTATAGGAAACTGTTCCCGTTAAGACTTTCTAATTTGTTAATTGAAAGTGATAAAGAAAATTCACAATTAACTTCTATAATTTCCAAAAGATCYTCAAATAATTTAAAGGCCTCAGGAGGCTGATTCACAAGCAGGGACAATCTACRCTGAACACTGCATTTAAGTTGCAGACAGTTAATCAGCACAGTGTATGCTGATTGTGTTTTCCCTTRTAACTATAAAATATTGCAGATCTGAAGGTGTTTTCAGAAGCAGCACAACCCTGTCAAGCATAATGTGCACGTAGTTGTATTCATCTGGGCTGCCACCCACTGTGATGTGTGCTCCTGCCGGTGAGTCAAGGTCTCCAGGCTTATTTTCAGAGAGGTCTAGGAGCTAAAGAAGCGCTTGAATTGCTAAAGATGTTTTTCAAGGAGTGAAGGCTCTAGCACTTACACAGCTGATACTCACTGAAATCATCAAGATGCTTCAATTCCCATCAGTATGAACATCAGCACCCATACCAATCCTTATGATGACCAGTTTAATCTCAAATTGCTTAGGGGCTGGTATGTGCYCTGTGCCTCTGCATGCCTAAATTTGTGTAAAAGTATGCCTTAAAAATAATTTCTCAAAGMTAAAACCCACAGTATTCACTGTTTTAAAATGACACCTTATGATTCTAGGGAGCTACTTCACTAAGAATTATTCTAACCAGATATCGTATATTTTCAAAAGATGGGGKTTTTTTGTGACTATAAGGTTAGTTTGTTTTCATTGAATCAGCTGAACCTTGCTATTGCCTATTTTTATGTTCAAAAATCCACAGAAAGAATTGTGTACTTATTCCCCTCCACTGTCTTTAAGCAATGTTTTTTAACAGTAGTACTTCATTATATATAAGGTGGCTGTCTGTGGCTAGACTGTGTAAAATGCAGATTAGTCCAGAAGCTGATCTGAAGGTGTTAAAATAAGAAGCACAAATCTGCTCTGATTCTTGCTTTAAATCTTTGARTATTTATGTCCATTTGACCTAACCAGACTATTTTCCTATTTTGTAATTAGTATTTGAAAATGCTACCAAAAAAACCCCACCAAACAAACAAACAAAAAGCCAGSCAAACAAAGAGAACTAAACAGTGGAAGTTATTTTTAAATTCAGGAAAGGTGGTTGTGTTCATGTGGGCCAAATTAAATACTCAATTTCATAATATCATTGCTATTTTACTGGTTGTTTGATAGGCTCCATTCTCAGGTTGCCAGGCATTTCAGAACCACAAAATATGGTGAGATGTGTTTTGGGAGATATAATTCCCATATTAAACACATGGGACCGAACAGGGGACGACGAGTACTCCTGTACATTGTGAATTTCAATAAAGATGACAAGAGCCTCCCTGGAAGGCAGCCATACGTAAGTGCAGTTATGCGCATCACTCTGACAATAAGCTTGCTCCAAGCAGGTTACTGGGAAGGAAAAGGCTGTGCAGATATTAATAATGAGAGAGTGGCTACCAGAGAGACTCACTATTCACACCTTTGAGTTCAGCTACCTTAATTTCCTCCCAGGGTCTGTGAAMAGCGATCAGCACCTCCTCAGTGGCCGTCATGGCCTGTAGAGGGAYCCCAGGGATCTCTAAAACTACATGGGGGGACCACAGGCAGCAGTGTTTAGGGCAGACATGCACCAGGCTGGCTGCAGAGACCACAGGAGTGTGGTGACCCTTCCGTGCCACACACTGGAAGCAGCGTCACGCATCAAGGTTTTGGACATTGCAGTCTCCTGACCCCTATGCCTGCAACCATTTCAGCACACTTTTATTCCTGTGTCTTTGAAGAGTTCCACAACGCTCAGTTACGCTTGAATACTGATGCAAAGGTACACACTTTTCTTCAAGACTCTGCCCTAGAGCCTCAYGCCAACACTATCTTCTCTCCCTAATCCCCATCTCAAAGAAAGTAGAGGTCATTCTAAAAAATGCTGTCAATAATCGGATTCATCAAATACCTTGAAATGAAGCCCAACGATTAGTTCCTTCCCTACATGTACTCAAAAAAAAAAAAAAAAAAAGGCAATCACATGATCAGACACTTATTAAAAAAGCAAATACCTCTAGAGTAAAAACAGAAAGTAAAAAAAAGCCAAAAATTTCAGGACAGCCCTTTACCAAAAAGTATACTGGCAACCAGAGGGCCAGAAAGATTTTGGTGAAAACAAGGAAGTGAATTCTAGGAAACAACAAAGCATTTTTCAAGTGTGTCTTTGTAGAGGGGAATGCAATGAAGCTCTCAGTGCAAAGCCTGGGAACACTTCGTTCCACACAGCGTTGAAATAAAATATCATGTTTGCAGAAAGAGGGTTACATCTATGAGCTCTGACTTCCTTTCACTGCCAATAATCTTCTATTTGTAGACATAACAGTCAGTAATGACAGGGGCCAGAACATGAGTACTCCACATCCATTCCCACATGGTGCTCTCAAAGCAAAACTCACTACTCCAAAATTCTTTCTCTACTCCTGCCTTCAATGGTACAGATTTTCAGCTCTTGCACATTGATATAGCTCTCTTAATATCAATTCATATGATCCCATATCTCAATCAAAAAACTAATTACACTTATCCTAAAATGGAAGTAAATTGTTCTAGACTTCCAAATCTCCCAGGAGTTGACAGGCCACCATAAAAGCCAGGGTTATAAACTTGAATTTATTATAGACAAATAAAGCTTTGCCCTATGAATTCTCTGCCTATTAAGTTAATGAGCCTTGAMAAAACAATCATCTGAGGAGCAGCTGACAAATTATCTGGAGCAGCAATTYGAAAGGCGTTGGCTGGCTTGCAACCATTTCAGTTGGGAGAATATGGCATCATGTTCCTCTTCCTCTGGAAGAGTCATTTGTCAAACTGAATTTCCTGCAGATCAACAGCAGATTCCCAATATTGGAGCGCTGGGATAAGACAATAACTGTAATTACTAAGTAAATAATCCCTGTCATTTCCTCCCCAAACTTGAGGCTCACAAATGTTGATGCAGAACTCTCTCTAGGAAATCTGCCTGAAGAAAGCGAGGTACATTTTTATTTYTGACTGGAGCTTATTGAAGTTTTTAATGTGAAGGAAAAGAGCTTTGAGGAATTTAAGTGAGTAGAGGGAGACCTTTCAAAATACTTGGTCAGTATCTCAAAGATTATTTTTTTAGTGCAACTTCCCACTGAGATGGTGGTATTACAGCTGTGGATCTAAAACAGGGTCTTTTACTGGATTAATTCTTCAAAATTTTCCACACAATACAGTCCTGAAMCACATTGCCTTTGGAAAATTTAGGGCTGTGTACATTAAATACTCTTGAAAGAACAGCCACTTTCATTAGGGTAAAAATGAGATCAGATCTTTTCTAAAATCTGTTCTCCAACTGTGAATACTGAGTCCATTTAGAAACTGAATCATGATCCGCTGTAAAGCTGTCACTTTCCTTACCAAAGGCATTTGCTGAAATATTATTTCAAATGTCTTCCTCCACACTCAACTATTCAGAGTCCTGTRGAAAAGATGACAGTATTGAGAACATGGAAAACTGTCATATTTTCCATCTGAATGTTATTTCACAGTGTGAAGGAACTACAAATTATAGTAATCAGTTGCCTCTGCAACAGCATGTAGCAGAGTATAGCACAGAGCATTTAACCATGAGTTGTGTCTTTTCTCATTTTTTGTGTTCTTTTTGCAGYTTTTGTTGGACTGTTGATTTAAACAAACTCATTAAATATACAAGGACTAAGAGCTCAAAATTATATCAAAGTAGAATGAAGATAAATGAAACCTTGTTCTTAAAGAGTATTGTTAACTCACACACAGTAGAATAACACCCAGCTTTACAAGTCCTGATGTCAGGCTATCAAATATCTGATGATCAAGCATTCAACCAATCAATCATAAAGCAAAAGAAYGTATAGAATTATACATTCAGGTGCCAAAATGGCCTAGTTTTATGAGCCTCCAGAGCTCTACTGATTATTGACTTCTAAGTGTGTGGCTGCAGGAAGCAGCCTTAACATAATCTCTTCCCCCAACCTCTCTCCATAGTGGTCATGTCTGGAGAGATCAACCCTTCAGCAATGAACCACCTCTCTCTGTGGTTAGCAAGGCACTCAACTCCATGGCCCCAACATCCACTAGAACCCACTCACTCAACTTTCTAGTTCAAATTGGAASTTTTCTTTTTAAGGGGACCATTGAAAGAGTCTTTCTATAACAAACTCTTCCACTGTCTTGTTCTAAAACCTCAGAAGAATTGCCATGCACAGATAAATTACTCATATTTATACCTGACCTAAAGAACCAGAGTAATCTTACAACTTTTTGCCCACTTATGAAATTTAAGGCAACATTAGCAGAGAAATTAAAATATTGTGAGTAGCTCTGTTAGTGCCTGGCACCCTTGTGCACATATTTACACCTTTATAAAACACTGTAATAATCACTCAAACTTGTTTTATTCAAACTTGCACTGGGCCGAACAGCTTGACTAATCACTTCAACCACTTTGATTAAGCCTCTTTTTACAAATTCTAGAAACTACACAGTTTTCATTCTAATAAACTGACATCTTCTGCATGGTTTTGCCACATCTGTAACATTCTTTGCTAGTATTTGTCTTCATGCTTTTTTAATGGAGCTTTCTATTTCCTAGTATTGCAATGCCTTTCACAGCTGTCTTCCTAATCCCCAGGGCTTCTTTCCTGTTAGTGTATCTTACATTAATTTCCCATTTTACGTTCCACTTACACACTTCTGCTCTTCCCACATTATTCTTTGCTTTGAAAAATGTTTTCTGTTGAAAATGCCTAYGATCAAAGCTCCAAATTATTTTTCTTCTGTTCTAGAACAAAAAAGATGATAGAATTTTCCTAGCAAAGGAAGCACTCTAGAAAAATTGTGCCTAACTTTTCCTCTATCTCCCAAATATTGTTTGCAAATGGTTTATTACTATCCTTGCTGTCTATAGAGAAATAGCTGCGTTATACTAGTGTAAGGTTTTGCATAGTCTGCTTTCCTTCATTAAATATTTATCAGGAGGCATTCACTGACAATGTTTTACAGAAAGATCTTCCATTATTTCAGTCATGGAAATATTCATAATTTTAGGCTTTCCTAACCGTCCTCTCAGAGCACAGCTAGTCTAGGGAATGCTGAATTTAAAATGCATTCTTAACCAYGATTTGGCGAGGGAGGTGATTATTTTTGCTCTATTTCTTCTGAATGGCTTAGGCAGCTGTCCTATAAACCCAGAGATGCTCAGTGAACTTAGTATGCACAACAAAGGAATAAAGTGACTGAATCAAAACAAATCACYACAGCTTTCAGTGAAGTCTTGGTCACTCTTCATACTCAAAGGAAACAAACATTGAATTCAGTTGCAAAATGTGGTACATATTATGTAACCTATTTTAGAGCACCATTCCAATGGAYCAAAACATTGCCTGTGTTCATCACTGGATTTTGGATGACCAAAATTATATACCAAGGTAGCATGTATCTCCCAGTGGTGCAGATGTGAAAGCATGGTTAAAAATAAGCACAAGCTGTTGAAAAAGATCTATGGTGAAGATGCAAACTATGAGATAAATCCAGTGATGTTCATGCACTTTAACAAAGGAGGTGAGGAAGAAGCGCATGCAGTACCTGGTGATCTCAGAGTCAGGGAGCAGGCCTACGTGGTAGTGGGGGTAGGGAGCTGAAAGAAGGAAGCTTTTGTCACACTCGACAGGGGAATAGTGCCTAGGAGAAGGTGGTTTATCACACAGTTTGTTCACAGTGCTGTAAACAGGTTCAGGAGGCCTGGTGATACAGAGACAAGAGTAAAAGGTCAGGTGCATATTAGTTGCTGAGAATATAGAGAAAACACAGCAATCATTTTAAAAGCATGCATAGCAAATCTGTCAAGAGCTTTTCAGTGGGGCTTTTCCAACAAGTAAAGTGTGCTGTTAAAGGAATTGTTAGAGTTTGATAACACTAGTGTRGCATTCAAGTAGTTGCATATAAATATACACAATACAAGTGGACCATAAAACTGCTCTATGGGAAGTGTGGCACTGAAAGGGAATATCTTATCTCTGAAGTTGAGAAAGTGAGGCATCTCCCCAATAATACTTCTAATTTTTTTAAAATCTMACATCTACACAGCTTTCTGTGATCTTAATTTTCAGTACAGCATAGAAGAAAATAAGTTTGTTACCTGAAAAAGAACTATATTTTACCCATTAATTTGWAATATAGATGAAGTACATATTACTTGTTAATACAACATACTCCTGTCCCAGTGAGCTGGGACTTTGCAAGCAGAGCTGTTGTCAAACTGACCCATATCCTAGAATAACACTGATGGTCACAAACTGTGTGAGCAACTCATCTCATTGGCAGGCAATTTGTTGCGTTTCAAGAGTTCCTTGCACTCTTTCCAGATTCAGCCTTCGAAATCTGATTATGCAGTCCTCATCCGAAACAGTTAACCTCATTGCCAAGGCTACTGCRATCGCACGTGCAGGGCTGCTCCAGGTTGCAAGCAGCAGCCTGTGAGGTTAGATACAAAGAGTAAGAGCAGCCCTTCCCTCCTGCTGCTGTGAGCCACCTGCCCGGGGGAGGCAATACTTACCACAGCCCTGCYGGGAGCCAGCTGGGAGARGGGAGAAGGGAATGCAGCCTTTAGTACCAACCAGCCAGGGATCCGCGGGAGACCAAGGGCGAGCAGTTTGCAAAACAAACCCACACCACGTCCACAGTGCATCTCCCACCTTGGAACTTCCCTGCCTTGGCCCCAGGACACACCTTGGGGCCCGCTGGCACTGCGAGGCTTGACTCATTGTTTCCTGACATTTCTGCTCTAAAGAGTGCCAAGGGTCAATTGCTATCATATCCACRCTTCTGCCACAAGATCCAGGGTATGCCACTGCCTTTCATCACTGTCATACAATATTAGCTAGATGGAAATCTTATTTCAAAAGCCTGAAAATATCAAGAGGCCAAGAAGTTAATGAACTTTTTTTGTTCTTTTGGCTGCACTATGCCTCCTATGGGTGTGGGTTTTGCTGTGACTTTCACAGGTACCAGAATTTATTACAGTCGTGGATGTGCTGGCAGATACAGAGAATCTAATTTCCTTTGTTAGCTTCTGGGTTTGTCCTTTGGGGAAAAAGGAGTAGCTGCTTTACTTAAAAACTGGTCTTACTCAATGTTAGTAACATTATTCATAGCAATCTGCCACATGATTTGRGAACTCTCTGTGCCTGAATTTCCCAGGGAAAACTTTACAGTTAAAAAACTGGCAATTTAAGATTACCAAATAGCAAAATAGCAAAGCTGTCACTCATTTGGTTATAAAGCATTGTGTGTCAAGCACTTAGTAAAATCCCTTTAAAAATGTTTAAGGTAGCAATCATTTTCTATCAGTATATTTCACTTGTTCCAGAAGGGTGGATTTAATAATTTATCTACTAAATCAATTGTTGCTTCAATTAAAAAAAAACAAAAAAACAAACAGATAAAAACTATCCTATTTCACTGTTGTCCAATACTGCTTTTTATTCCCTTGGAAACTACTTTTGCTTTTAGGCAATATATGAAAGAACAAGTACAWATATCAAATATAAACGATACCTACTAAGAAAACTGAAGAAATATTGCCCCAGCGCAGGAAGATGAATAAAAACTGTAGATTCCTCCATGGCTTAAAACACCAATCAGTCCATAAAAAATTTGTTAGTGTCCTATATTCAAGTTAATTGTCTTCTCTGTGTTGTAGACAACATCAGAGTGTTGCTAGCCCTTGGATGTATTGTGAATGCTCAAACTACACTGAGTCATCAGTCAGTGACCATCCAACCTCATGCTGAGACACAAATGATGCCACAGACATGGGTAGATATGAGGAATTTCTTTGTTAATTGAGAGTTACAAGCTGCCTCCAAAAGCAAAATGAAGTTAAACATTCAACATCTACCTAGATATTGACACTGAATTAGTCCTTCAAGTATGAATACAGAGTCCTAATAAATTGTCTTATGAGGGCCAGAAAATTTTAAGACATTTAGCAAATGTTCATGTATTTAARAACATTTTTGAAACATTTTTCACTCCATTCAGTCTTCCTGGGTGGTAAGATAACAGGAAACTGGAACAAGTCTGAGTATAAAGTCCTGTACTCACTGGTATTATRTAAGTGATGTTGTGACCTAGTTAACATCATACCCTCTGTATTTGARCTGCAGAGAGAGGTCTTAAGGTTAAGAAAAGGAATTTATACTTCTTATTMTTTTAAAACTTGTACTCTTTGGTTAGAAGAAGATTTAGGATATCAGATAATTCTAGTTACGAGTACACTTTGTAWAAGGCCTATGAAACGGTCTGAGATCGCCACAGCCACCTGATTCCCTGCAGATGTCACTTCTTCAAGGTCATTGAGAGCATGGACTGCACTGGTCCTTCAGATGCCRCTATCCTATTCAGATGCATAGGCTAACCCCTACCAGCTGCATAGTTGGGCTCTGACTGCATGTTTTATTGGCACAGAAAAGCAATAATTAGAAAAAAAAAAGCAGTACATAACATCCACTGTCCAAGACAAGTATAATCTTATTTTCTCTCTCAATGTGGTGTAGTAAATATGAATTAAGTAAGTGTAAAAATATTTGAAAGTTGGGATTAAAAAATATCAAGTATAGGAATGACTAAAATGATATGGGGCAGATCAGTGTCCTGCTCATTAAAACTGTGTTCCATGTAGGYCATTAATCACAAAAAGTAATTTGAGATACTTGCTGCAACAGCCTGTCTTCAAATATCCTCCTCATTCCTCACCTTCTCTACGGCAAACTTGTACTTAACTACAATAGTAGCCACCTACTAGAAGAAAACAATACCCTATTATAAAAAAGAAGATTATGAAGRCCACACAGCTTTATTAAATAATTGTTCTAATGCAGCATTTTCTCGTGCCATTTATATTTCTCCTCACAGAAAGAAGAAAGAACTTCTTTCCAAAGGGATCAGCCCACCTGATAAATCCTGTCTTGCACATCTTCTCCAGTGCTATGACAGAGACAGATTGTCCTCTCTCAAAGCATGGGATAATGAGAATGCTATTTAGAAAGAGTTTTTAATGTGCCATTATGAAAAAATACAGCCAAGGTCACCTCAACTTGTCTTGCAAGAATAATTAAGAGCCAAACTGAACATAAACATTGAGGCCTTACTTTATGATGCACTAATTCTTTAAATGAATTTAAAAACATGTAGCAAGCCACTTAGCTTGCTTTAAGAAAAGTGTAAAGGCTAGATACATATTATTTAGGTTCTAATTCACTGCAGTTTATGTGCAATTGCATCCCATTCAGATACAGCAAGTATAGCTTCACAGGTTTAATTTAAAAACAAATGCTAAGTAGATTTTGAAACTTTTTTTGAGGAAGAACAAAGAACTGCATTACTAAATTTATTTTATCCATTATCTTCATTTTTGTCAATACCTATGCATAAAACATCCCCTTAAAATGCCAAATGTGCGAATACTACTGTATACATCTTTGAATACTGCAATATCTCTTTCAAAGAGAAATTATGTAATGTGGATCTACTCTGAAAAATAACTAACTACTGCTGTAACTTCTTAGTCAGATCTGCTCCTCTTCTGCCTTTTCACTGCTTATTTAGTGACAAAGAGGCATCACAGTTCCCTGTCTTTATAAGTGAGCTAACAACAAAGCTTTCTGACAAATAAGAGCAGCAAGTACTAGGTCTGGATGGCCAGTAGCAACTACATTAGTCTGAGAATAWAGCACACAATAGTAAAGGGAGGCAACAGAAAATGTAAGTAGTAAATATAAGTAGCAGCATAGCATGGCTTGAATATGGCCCAGCAGAGAGTTCAACTCACAGGACAGAGAATCAAGTCACTTTGTGCCAAAGGTAAGCTTTTAAATGGTAACATGAACAGCAGAGTCACTCTTCCAGCAAGAAAATAAAATAAAAAAAAAGCTGAAAGCTGGAATTGTCATTCAGAACAAATGTAACAGCAGTGAGGCACAATTYTTACAGAAAGGTAGAACTAATTGGTGGAAAAGACACCAGTAACAGTGGGAGGTAGAAAATTGATCTAACACTGGTTTTATTTATTTCATAACAGATTGTGTAAAGTGAATATTCCTTGTTGTTTGCAGTTCTTATTATTCCTTGATTAGATCATCATTGTTTTTTTGTTTCAGGCTGACTTAATTRTGGAACAGAAGTTATAAAAGAATGACATTTTTAAAAACCATTCTCCCCTCAGCATCATGCAGGGTCTTCAATTTAAAATTAACTTTTTTTATTACGGAATCATGTTTGGTAGGGATCAAATGCCAACACATAGCACATTAAATGTTAACAGTTTCAGGTTTTAAAACATTTTAAAACCTTTTACGATATGGAAAGAAACCAGCTCAGCTCTCACAGCATATTAAATATGCAGAGCTATAGCCAGGAAACAATATAAGAGAAAATAAATCTCCCAATGCTAAAAGTTTACAATTTTTTTTTGTTGTTGTTTTTTGAATAGCAATTATTAATTGTATCCAAGTTCCATAAAGACATTTAACACATTAGTTTTGCTAATATAACGTTGCTGGGAAGTAGACAAAGAACTTTTAAAGAAGTATTTCACTATTGAACCAAAAATCAATGGCAATTTAAGACAAACAAAATCTTCCATTTCTAATAGCCAGTGATTTGTATAGATAGGTCCTTTGACTGAGCTACTTAGTCATATAACCTTCTAGAAGAACCACATAACTTACTGTTCAATAGGGTAATTAGAACTTATAGCTGATAGGTCATGCCCCGGCAATTTAAATGAGACCAAATCACTCATATRACATTTTTATTTCAACTAAATGAAAGACAGAGGAGGACTATGAAGAGCTGGAGGAAAACACCTGAAGTACAGTACATAAGTTCTTTCTGGAAACTCTAAAACTAATAATTTCTCAGCTTTTCAGTTATTAACTGCTGTTTTCATATGCCTTGAAGGTTTCTTTAACTGTGCAAAACAAGTGCCTTTTTAGCACAGTCATGAAGATTAAGGACTGCCTTGTTCCTCTTAACAGTACTATTTTAACATTTTAATCGAGTTTTCAAACGAAACGGACTACAAGAAGGCATTAGTAGAATTTAGATCTTCTAATATTCTACACCCAATTCTACACTTATTATTCTTAACTATAAGGAATTAGGAAAATAAATGGCTGCATAAGTTAAAAAAAACCAAAAAACCAGTAATGATTTTCTGTTGCAGTAATGGAAAAGAAGTCCGTTTCACACAGGAATGGAGAGACTGTCAGACCAAAGGCCCAAGAGCCCTGCAGTGASTGTTCAGGAAACAGGGACCAGCAAAGAATGGCCCTTACCTGCTCAGCTGCTGAAAATCAGCAAGGATCACACAGACCAGAAATTAAATCCTAGAAGACTCTAGTCAATAGGACTGTTCACCATGAATCAGCAATTATTCTCATTCATATTTGAACATTTTTATATTCTTAGGCTTCACAACTCCCTGTGGCATTGAGATCCACAAACTGATGATGACATACCCAAAAAGCTCTACCTTGGTGCACTCCAAGCCTGTTACTTGGTTGCACATTCATAACCTAGGGTAACATTTAAATAACCTTCTATTTGCCATACTTTAAATTTACAATGCATTGCAAACTCCCTGTATCTGAGTTGTTAGTAAGTGGTATTAGTCCTTGCCTGTTGCCTTCTCTGTGCCATAGGTACTTTTGCAGATCTCTGTTCTGCCTCTCTCTGACACCTTTTTTCTATACTGGAATTATTTGTTATTTATCTTTCCCTGGAAGCCATGCTACACCCCTGCTCACCCTCTTCTGAGGTTTTTTTTCAGTTGCCTCCATGTAGGACTCAAGACTTGAATGCACCACAGATTCACAGGGAAAACCAGTATATTTTGCACCCTTGTCCTTTCCTATCAGATCCTATTTTCATTCTTAATTGCCTTCTTGATTGCTCCTGAGTACTGAGCTGACAATGTCACAGAACTAACCACAGTCACCCCAAGGTGTCTTTCTCAAGTGGCAAGAGATGCAYGAAGGGTCCATGTCCACATTATATTTCATATGAACTTCAGGTTATCCTTTCCTCTGTGCAGTATGGAAGGCTACTTACCATTTCTGTGTGTGTTATCACTGCCAATCCAACTATCTCATTTCAAAAATCTCCATACCAGCACTAAAGCATACTCCAAAATTTGATTAGTTTTCTGTAAGTGTAAAGTACTAAGTAGCTGCCAGTTATTGTATTAGAAATAGTCAAATCCTATTACTTGGGGATCTCTGACAGGCCTATTTAAATATGCAAGGATAGCTCAGGAATAAGAGATTATCCATGACTTGATAATGACTAAATTTTTACTTTAACATAAATTATTCTCTCAAGTCAAGATTTATTATACTTAAAATAAATTARGATAACAAAATGAAATCTTACTTCAGGCAGACAATTATGCATCTGTAAAGTTTAACAATTAGTTTAAAACTGTGCATTAATTACAAAAAATATAAAATAGTCAATTTGCAAGTTAGCAACTTCAAGCTTCAATCTAAGGAATGCATTTCACCAAGGATGCAATTTAAGGTTATGTAGATAAACTCTTTTTTTCCCTTTAAACTGAACATTTAATGTGTAACTTGAATAGTCTTCTTTCAATCAACTTTGGTTTTAAAAAACAAAATTTCTTAGATGGATCAAAGACCAAACCAAGAAGAAATTCTATTCTGGGATACCATATTGGATTCAATATGTCACCAACTTAACAATTAGAGATGAGAACCCTGCTTGTGAGAGACAGTGAGTAACCAGTCGTAGCAGCAGGCTGGCAKCCTCCAGACAGACGGACAATGAACTAACATGACAGACTGCTTGGTGGGATCACACCCACATCATGCACACCCCAGAAACTTTGGGTGCTTCTCCACTTTTCTAGAGGGAGATGGCYTATGCATCTTATCAGCAACTTTTCCTACCTGCTCTGTATCTCTGTTCCTTGGCCAGTGTACTTGTGCAACTACTGATTATTCCAAACCTCACGTGTCACTCTCTGAGGATTTTGCTGGTTCAGTAGCCTGAAATCCCTTCTCCACTGCTTCTTTATGCCTCTTCACCTATTCTTCTGTTGTGTCCTGTCTTGTCCTGAATTCCCTTTCCAAATCCAAGTCTTCTTACCTGATTAAATACCAGTCTTCTCTTCCTATGATTTCCATTCTCACATACCAGTGACAAGTTTTCCCCCATTTGCATGCTTATCCCTCACTAAACACACTCCTCCCATTCCTTCAGTCTCTTCAATATTAAAACGTGTCAGGACTGGGCATTCAGGACACAGAACAGAATCCCTCCTGACCATGTTCCTGTGTCAGGCAGGGATGGTAGAAATAAGTAGAGAGGAAACTAGCTTTGGCCTTTTAATGCTGTGCTCAGTCACGCAGGTTTTTAAAAATAATCTAGTCAGCATGAAAAAATTGTGAGAAGCTTTGATATACTGCAGTGTGAGTTCAGAATCTGAAAGTGTTCTACTGAAAAAAACCCATATCAAATAAGTTTTGAAGGATGAATGAACTGGGGTTTTCCCAAAGACTTGCATTTGTTGACTTTTGCATAGCTTTTCATAAATGCATTAGAAATACTCTCTGTATTTCRTTTCATCAGCTCCTATAACTTAACACTCTGAACACATATATGGAAAATTATGGTATTTAAAATATAATAGCACAGCAATTTCTAACATAGAATAGAATAGAACATGAACTAAGTCATGTAATTCTCCCTCTATCCTTTAAATCATTGTACTGGTATGGTTAAAAAGAAATGCAATTTAATTTAATAGTAATGGTGGTTAATCAAAATGACTTTAGCAACAAGCTAATTTAGCATTTTACACTAAATTTTAAAGAAAAACAATCACAAAACCTTTGCTATCCCTAGATAAAAAATCCAGCCCCAGGCAACAGCTAAGCACAAAAATATTAACTTGAACATCTAATCTGCTAAATTTACAAGTTATTTAAGAAGAGGAATAAATAAAAGGCATCATCAGTCTTCCYATACTATTACATATAGTTTATTCTCTTTAGGGTAGAGGTAGTATGCTGAGTTTAGGTTAGGCATGGTGAATGATTGTTGTGAGCTCACAATTACATGTGCTCCTGTAAATCAAACCATAGTATTTGTTGTAATGGTTTCACACTAGAAGGTCAAATCTGTGCATYAACAGAAACTTACAAGTGTTTCCATAAAACATTGTCAATTCAACTACCAGGTTTAGATAAGTAAAMAAGAAATAGTTGATGAATGCTACTWCTTTCAATACARGGAAAAAACATCCCCTTAGACTTCAAATTAATGGTTCTCTTTTCTCTCCCATCCAATTCTCAGCACCTTTTCCCCATCCAGAAAATGCTATTTTACAAAAATGTGTGTAAAAAAAATCAAACATGCTTTACACAGCAAAACAGATAACTCAGCTTTTTCATCCATGAATCTTTAATATYTAGCCAGAGTTAAATGTTAAAGTGAATTTTTTATCAGCTGAAGCACAGAAGTTTGATGTTACCATTATCTGAAGCTAAAAAAGAAGTAAAAACTCAAGATGGTAGTTCTTTATTTTTATGGGACTTTTCCTGTTGTTGTTSATTAAAGACAGAAGAAATTAACATCTTAAAGCTGCAAGATTTTTAGGCTTTAATAGGCTATAATTTTAATATTTCTGAAAATAGGAAGGCAGAWATATGCTAAAGAGAAAATGGTAACATCTCTCTCTGCTCTGTTAGYAACACATTTTCCACAAAATGACAAAAACAAAAAAAATATCTTTTTTTTCTTACTACTACCATATAAAATTTGGTTGGAATGCGTTTCTATAGGACATCTGATCCAATCTTGTGTTTGAATCAGGACTATTGATAGCACTAGATTTCACTTAGCCAATGCTTAAAAATCTCAAAAATTGTGGATATTTCAGAGCCCTTCACTGCAAGTACTATTCCAGCACTATTCTATCCATCTCGTGTTTTAATTCTTTCTGAAATTGAAATCAGAACATCCAAAACCAATGCCTATTGCCATTGGTGCTTCTCTACTCAGGAGAGTTTGGTTTCATCATCTCTGCTAGTGAGTGCKTATAGGGTGCTCTTAGATTGTCCCTTCATCTTCTCTTCACAACACWAAACAAGCCCCAGCGCCCTCAACACCCCTCCAACCTCCACGTGATTTAGGGCTCTCAGAATACGTTGGACCCTCTCCACAACCCTCCTAAAGTGAAAGAATGGGAACTGGTCAAAGGCTTTCAGAAAAGAATGTATTGTTCTGCTGGCCATGCTCCTCCAAAGACAGCCTGGTATGCTGATTACCTGACTAGTAGTGAGAGTGCACTTCTGGGTCCATGTTCAGCTTGGTGTCTGCAGTAACATCCAGGTCATTTTTAGTGAAGCTGCAATTCAGATGTTCATGGCCTGCACAAGTGTGTGCAGCTCTTCCACCTGAGATGCAGACYTCTTACTGAACTTTACGAGGTTTCTGCTGGCCAAGTCCTCAAGTATATCAAGAGCCCTTTAGAATACAGCTCTGCCATTTGTCATGTTAACCACTCCCTCCTAATTTCTTATCCTCTTGAAATTTGCTGAGGGTGCACTGTGTGTCATGATCTAGGTCATTGATGAAGATATTCACTGACGCCTTTGGTATCCTGAGCTCCTCTGCTCATCACTGACCACTTGACACATGCCAAGTGATGATCATCACCCTTTGAGCCCACTGGTTAAGTCAGTTCCCAACTCAGTGCCTTCTTTTAGTCCACTCTTCCTCAGCTTTCAAAGCGTGCTGTAGGTGACTGGGTCAAAAGCCTTACCAACACCATTGCATGCWAATGAGCATAGCCATGCTGGGAGAAGGATAACTAGCAAGGTRATACAGCACACAATCCAGGAGAAATCCACAATCCAGGAGAAACCCACAATCCAGGCTATCCACAAGGTTTCCAAACCATACTTCTTTTCTGATTAGTCGTACATGTTGATCCAACACTTCCTCGTGTTTGGATGAGAGGCTGTTGGAAGAATTTTAAAGGGTGCTCCCCGTGTTACAGCTTTTCCTGCCCACAGAAAAGGTGTGAGAAATACCTTTGCAGCCACTCCCCRTGATAGCTAGTGGAGAAAAGGAATTACCATGTGTTGCACAGCAGATCCCAGATGCACATTAGTGGAAGTTATGACATGGGTCAGTATGACTTTGGACTCAGCAAAGAGGCATTCCTGCTCAAGGCAGCACCTGTGCTGTGGCACTGCTTCATGAAGGGCAGCCACTCCTCTCCCCTCATCCAAGCAAGTTAGAAATTTCATCAGGAAAGCCAACCAGTCTGGACAAGCACATAAAGTGCTTTTAGTCAATCTCTGATGAGTATTCCAATTACCTTCTGGGCCCTWAAATGCCTGGCAAACGTGTTGTTCAGTACTTCAGCTTTTCCTATATTATCTGTCACTACATCAGCTTCTCTCCTATTCATCRCCTTTTTCCTTCCTCAAATTTTACCTTCATTTTTTAAAGTAGCACACATCTGCAGAATCACTTTTGTTTTCCTTCATGACCCTTGAGGGTAAGTGTGAGCTCAAAACAATCAGCTTACTAATTTTGTCAGCAGTCAAGTAATGCTTGTCTGTATTTTGCATTTTAGGTCGTCAGAAAGCTCTTTGCTCAGCCATGAACACCTTCTGCTGAGTCCCCTCCTTTCTGCTCAACAGGATGGTTCTTTCCTGAGTTCTCAATAAGTTTTATTTAGAAACCATCCATCTTTCATGGGCCCTGTGTTTCTTTGGCAGCATCCCAAGAGATTTTGCTAAGCAACTCTCCAAAAAGGCTGTAGTCTGCTCTTCTGAAATCTTAACAGTCATAACTTGCTGACTACCTTTCCAGACTTCCTTTGAATCAAGAACTAAGCCAGCTCATGGTCACTCTGATCCAAGCTGTTAATTATCACCACCTTTTTTTGCCACAAATTTGCCACAAATCTTGTTTCTCCCCTCTAGCAGTATCAGGAGCTGGTCAGGAACACAATCAATGAATCCCCTGCACYGCCTGCACGACAATTTAATCTTACTAGAAACTAAAACAAGTAGTGTCTTACTTGCCATGTGTATTGATAGGATTATTAGACAGAGTTTTCATCCATTTTTGATCCCATATTCTACTAACCTGAACTTGTAAAGGTAATAATTGCTACAAAAAATACAGGAAGCCAAAGTTTCCATTCTAAATGAATTTAAAATAAATCCAAAAAAATCAAGAAGTAAAATATTCCCATYGCTGTTAGTATTTTGTACCAACAATACACACGACTTAAAAAAAATCAGCAATTAAGMGACAGCATTCAGCTTCATTAAAATTTATGGCTGAAGATGATTTGTTACTTTTCTATCCCTTGTATTCAGATTAGTTTATTTTTTATATAGACTGAACTGAATTTTTTCTGACACAGATTCAATATCAGACCAAAAACCCACAAATTTTTATCAATTGAAAGACTTATTTTTTTAGGCAAAATAGATGTATTTAGGTTAAAAAAACCCAAACCTTAGAATTGGAACAAACAAACAAACAAAAAAAAAAAGCAGGAGGAAGTAGGCAAATTAAGTTGAATGTTCAATCATTTAAGCTTACTGATAGATTCATTATCGCAAGTAAGTTAAAGGAAAGCTTGTCATCTGCCTCACTCAAATCACTTGTATAGAGAATTCCAAAATTGCAAAAGCCTTTTTTAGTGGAGAAGTTACCGTTCCAAATATTTTTAGCTGGCACAAATGAAAATCTGCCAAAAGTGTTGCAAGACTGCATGGGTAATAAATTTCCTTATGTGAGCATAATGTAAATTAGCCCTCTAAACCTATTACAGCAAGATCCAGGTAGTTTGAATGGATAGCACTGCAGTAGCTGGCAAACATCTTAATTATACAACATTATGTGAGAAAACCTAATTGTAAATGCTGCAATCAAGGTGTATATAGGTTTTACTAAAGTTATCAATATGATAATTGAATTCCCAAAAGATTTTCTGAATTGGTCAGCAACAAAGACTTCACAAATATCTTTTTATTTTAATGGCAGACTCATCAGCAAATCCTATGGCACTGAACAGAAAGAGTGCCTTCACTATTCTGAGTTTATAGCTGTGAAAATGACTGTGAGAATTAACTGCTGCATTTCAGTAGCCCCATTTGAATCAACAGGCAATAATTAGATGAATGGACATTAAAAAAAAGAAACCAACTCAGCAGCATTTAAGGGTTAAATGATTTGGTTTCTAAGGTCAGAGCTTCTTAGTCATTGTAGTTGGAGAAGAAAACTGGTCTTTGGCTCTTGCTTGAGTGTCTCTCAGATGTATGTGTGTGTCCAGCAAGGAAATGTAATGGTAAGAAGAGTAATTTGTCTTTACAACTACGTTCATTTTCTCTTTGTGCCTTTGTTTCCTGATGTACCATATTGACTATTATCACTAATAAAATGAAGTTCATAATAGCCTTCTCCTTTTCAATAGGTCAGAGTTAACACTWGCTCAGAAAGATGAGATTTCCATCTGATTTTTGCTGTGGCATTCAGAGTCTGCTCCTTTCACTTGACACCCTTATTTCTGCCAGTGCCACACACTGTCAACAAAAGGTCACGCTCGTAGAGTCAGCAGCTCCTGTCCATAATGCCAATGCCACAAAAAGATTTTGGATATCCAGCCTTCATTAGCCAACATATTAATTCGAAAATCCAGACAGGAAAAAGAACACAGGAGTGCAGTATTTTCACARAATATACAGAGCTACTCTGGACATTAATTTTTTTCCCCTCACAATAATGCAAAATGGACATCGGCGTGAATAACTCAGACAAGAAACAGACTGCTAGTATTTAGTTTTTCTCTCAGGAGCTAAACCAGTACAACTAACTTGAKTAAAAACAGTCTAAAAATAGCATGGTAATGCATCTTTCTTCCCCCCCAAAAAAAAGGTCAAAAGGACATCCTAATTAATTTGAATATCCTGCATGGGCTGTTATGGGCTTTTTACTGGATATCTGCTAAATTATTGCGCTAAGAGTGTCACTGCCTTTCCTTCTATGACTATTTTTTCTTTCCTTTCTTCTTTTTTTTTTCACAAGTAACTAGAAAGTTAAAACCAGATACATGATCACAAAGAAACAGGACTAAAAATACTTTGTCACTTTACAAACATTCTTAGTGTTTAAACGGTCTTTTCATTGCCAGGACTGCTTATTTCCCTTTTTAGAATTAGTCCCTTCACTTTCTGTGACTTCATGATGTCCTTAGCTATTATTTACTTTTAAGCCTGCAATTTTTTTGCTGCTTTTTAAACTCTTCTAACTCTTTCTCTGCAAGAGTGGTGCTGACATCTCATTACAGAATATGACCATTCAGCCTTATAAGCTTATTGACAAAGCCTTCATCACTGCAACCCAGATATTTTAATACTSGTATTCCCCCAATTTTGGGAGAATACCCAAATTTGGTATTCTCCCARTATTAGTATTCTCCTATTGTATTTCTCAAATACATGGGTATTTGAGAAATTATGAGATCATTGTTAGATCAGCTAAAAACWTTGGTGCAGATTTAATGAAATCAGTGTTTAACTATTAATTAAAATGTAACTTCTTGAAGCCATTCAGAGAAAATCCATCCTAATTGAATGTCTCATAAATTGAAGAAAATCAATTTCAGCTTTGCATTCTCAATCAAAACAAAAGAGAAATTCTTTAAACCAMGACAGGGAAGAAAGGTGTGGTTTCCACACATTTATGTCCTGATTAAACATTGTATCATGACTTAGTTACTCTCAATCTGTCTGATCCAACAAGTTAAGCTGCTTAAGATAGTAATCACACGCAACAAGAAAAATGAAATGCAAATTAGTGGTTTATGAAGCTGATGAATACATAAGTGGATGAGATTCTTTGACTTGTAAGACACAGCAAGTCATGTTAGAGGATCAGAACAGCCCCCTCCTAGCACAAAAAAAAAAAAATTTCTCATTTTCTGTGGCATTAGACATCATAATGAGGGCTCATTTTCCAAACTGAACAACTTCTGTCTTCCAGGTGAATGGTAGTGCTCTTCAAACAAAAAGATAAATACACACTGTCTCATCACTGACATTCAGTGTTCACCTAAAACAAGGCATAAAAGAATCCTCCCAGCATTTTACTCTGTGTCTCTTCTACCTTGAAATTAACTACACAGACACAATTCTGCTACTGTATATCCACATAGTAGTCACAATTCTTTGGGAATTATTAAAAAAAAAAAAGTCTGAATAGAAATCTACAGCATGCTGTATTCTATCTGAGATGCACTGAATGCCTAACTTTTGTCCTTTACAATTGCATCAAAGGGAACAAAGAGAAGCCTCTGACCTGGTGTAGTCGTCCTCCACAAGCATGTGCTTTGGAATGGGTGAGTATCTTCCTGGGGAGATAGGGGCCAGAGATGCCTTGTATTCTAAAGTGCCATTGTTTCCAGAAGAAAGTATATGATTTTCCATTGGTGGAGAATAAGCTGATGGTAAAAATGAACATTTCTAGTCAGCAACTTCCATGTTTCATTAGATGGCACAAGAACATAATTTTTTAAGTACCAAGAATATGGTTCAATGCTATGAGAYCAAAACAAACAACCCTGGCTTGAGAGAGCTTAACATATAACAACAAAGAATGAACAGCTGGAGTTTTACTRAAAATAACAACAGCAGCAACARCARCAACRATAATAATAATAATGATGATGGCKTATTTGCAGGGATTCGCTCTTTAGAGGATCTTTAGTTCCTGAAGAGGGAGTCTGAATAGGTCTCCTATTTGAGAGACAGGAAACATTTTCCTCACTTAGGWCTAGCAGAAGGAAGTGCAATTAGGAAAGAATGAGATTAAAAGCACTCTTTTTGACTCCAGTGTGAAGTAATAGGAGTAACATAGTAAGAACTCAATGGAGGATAAGAGCAGGAATTTTATGGCAATAATTATGTCTACATTCAAAGCTGGGATCTACTACAGGTGTCCAAATCCCCAGTACAATTGAAATTTCAGTATCAACATAGATAGTATTTAGACCATGGTAAATCTCTATACTTAAAATGGAAAATGGATGCAAATATCTTACATATTAATTATTAATGATGAAAGTTACATTACTGYGTTGTCTGTTTATTTTTTGGGTTTSTAGGGTTTGTTTGTGTGCTTTTTGCTATTCTGAAGTTATCTGGGACATTTATGACTGAAGAGATGCAGTAATAGTTGTATTCTATCTCTAGTTAATTTAATTAGAAAAAGAAAGGATAAATAGAAAAAGCAGGGTTACATGCTTCTGCAATGAGCCGTGATTAATTTTCTCATGAGAAGAAGACAGCTAAACTTTCTAGTATTAGTTTCAGACTKTTTTTCAGATGCTGAGATACAGAATGCTTCAAAGCAAAATCTCTCTACAGGGAAAGGCCATTATGCATTCTGAAATACTCTGAACATGTAGGTGTAATGAAAGGTTCCCTGAGGATAAATGAATCTGTATGCACCAACAGCTCGGGAAGGGCTACTGCAAATMTTTTCAACCTTTCCCTTCCCCCTGGAATTGTTTCTGTCTTCTCATATGCTGTTGATCTATAATCTGACATAATAAACCACACTGTTTTAGAACTGCAAAATTATTATTTTGAAAGTATAAAGCTTAAGATTGGGTAGGGACATTTGGCATTTTTACTTCCTGGCCTTTGCTAAGATCCAGACCAGGCTGCTACCAAAAATGATTGCCATCTGTTGTAACATTTGCTAACTAAACAGGCAACCTCAGCATGGCTGAGCATACCACTGACATGCATGTTACAAAACCTTCCCTTCTGTTTTCACRGAGCAGACTGAATAAGGAGGATTTGAGATATTTAGCTTTTCCCTCAACTTTGTCAGTCCACAACTGCAACACTGCAAAAGTGCAGAAAAATTTAAATCCTTAGCATTTACTGCCCTCAGTAAATCTCCCCACCTTTAGTTTGCCTTAAGTGCCCACAGAATTATTAGCAGGAAATCACGATGAGTATGGATCGACTGCTGAAGCTCTTGTCAAAAATTATATTTCCATCCAGTTGCTGGATGGTGCAGCTGGTCCCTGTTGGCAGCTGAACCCAAGGCAGACAGTTTTTAATGAACAACTAATGAAGAAAGGGAGTGTTCAGTAATGAACAGTTTAGACTAACAGGCACCAGTGTTATAAAGAGTGCAGCTGAAATGTTWAGATTGCTGTGAATGTCACGGGAATGGAAATGTCTGAGTATGGACACCAGGAGGAGTGTCAGGAGGGGTATAGGAATGGCAGGTATCGATAAAGGTGGATTCATCAATAAGTCATTAATACTCAACATAATTACATGCAACTTGCCAGGAAAAGTCTACACCCGAACTCAAACAAATATTCAAGCCATTAAAAGATGGTGGTGGGAGATAAAGACTARTTTGAAGCCTAGGACACTCAGACAGGGAGCCATCTGAGTAAATCCTAAAGACATGCATAGTAGGGACAGATGGCAGAGACAGAAGATCCTTATTGCTGTCATTTCTTTAAGGGTCCAAAAAGGACTCCAGCAAGGAAGTTATCAACATAAAAAAAGCCCCCAACAAACCAACAAAAAAACCCCATATATATATATATATATATATATATGTGATAAGGACTCCACAGCCAGCCACCAACCCTTCTACAGGGTCACCTCAGGGAGTCCTGGGGATGCACCAGGATGCACATCTTTCTACCTGAGTACTGGACATGAGCCTAGATGCTTTTSAGTGCATGGATATGACTGATTGAAACCAGCTGGTTTCTAAATGAGGACATCTTCCCTTCCTATGAGATACTTCATTGAGTTTTACAGTATTATTTAAACAAATTTTCCTACAATGGCATGTGCATTGAATGCAAGGACAAATAAGGCCTTGGTCCTCTGGAAAAAAAAAATACTGATGAACATATATAAAGTTAATGGAYAGACTAAGAATATAGCAAAGTGGACCAATGATTTATGAATTCTTCACTATGGGAGTAATAAAGCACTRGAGCACAGAAGTCATGGATATGCCATCCATGTAAGTGCTCAAGGCCAGGCTGGATGTGGCTCTGAGCAACYTGGTTTACYGGAAGGTATCCCTGCCCATGGCAGGGGGACTTTAACTAAATGGTCTTTAAGGTCTCTTTCAGCCCAAACCATTCTGTGACTTCACAAACTGGATAGCCACGGAAAATAGGTGAAGTTTTGTAAGTAGAGCAGAGATTTTTTCATTCCAGTAAAATATTTTATTCAAATATGAGACAGATTTGCCTCAGGCTTCTACTAAGTTTGTACAAGATGGTTTGCTGCTTGTTCCAATTTTTCAGTGGACAGAGGACTCCAGGCTACAAATCTAATCATATTACAAAATGCATTTGTATGTACTTATTGCTGTAATCTTCTCAAGAGTTACAGTTCAGTCTGATCACTTGGACAATGGCTAATTGGAACCAGCACAGCTATRTATCTTCTACATTGCTACTTTTGCTGCAAAAATACTTTAGCAGAGTTAAATTATTTGCAATATTTCTTGAGCGCAGCATTCTTAGGCGGCAATAAACATTTCATTTTTGTGGCCTTTCAAGCTGTTTCATAAACTTTAATGGGGTAYTTTGAACAAGCTATGAAAAAATACAATCATCTGACAAATTGAAATATCTCTTGTAAAATAAGTTGCAGAAGTCACTTACAGTGAGTAATATCTGGTGGGCCATATGGATCTGTCATGTAAATGGTGGTGGGCTTTCCAACTTTCAGATACACTACATCTGATGTGTTCTTCAGTATTGCTACTGCCTCTTCATGGGTAACTTCTTCTAAACTGTAATTATTTACCTTAGAGGAAAAATCAGAGAGGTGAATTGAAATGCAGAAATAGACACAAAAATGATACATCCTTGCAGTTTTTAAAATGTTTGGAACATTGCTGTAAACGAAGAGCACTAAAGATTAGAGAAGCAATTGTGCTGCAGGGTAGAAAATACAGTTTTCTTAGCACATGCATGTTCAAAGACTGATGTAGCAATATTGATACATGGAATCAAAATGGGTCAAGAAGGCACTTGGTTTTGACAATAAAAAAAGTTCTTTGTGATGTTCTGCTACTGGTATAATCACCAATATAAAATTGTATTTATTAATTAATAGCACCACATCAGTTACAGAAACTGTCTACATTATTTGACCTAACAAAATAAACTTCCTAATTAATCTCTTAGCCTCCATAGGTGGGACCTCAGAAATACCCAACACACCCAAATCTTTCCATCACTGATACGACACTGACCATTGAAATAAGGAGAGATAAGAAATGGCATATAGAATACCTATGAGGTGCAGGAATTGTAAAGGGCAGTTCAGGATGGGGAAAAGATATTTTTCATTGTGAAAGTTTGTCAKTTTTCTGGAAGCACAGGAAAAAGACATTGAAAAAGTAAGAGAATGCTGTACCAGCTCTGTGCTTTTTTTTAGAAAAGAAAAACACTTAAGCAAGGGTAGAAGTAGAAGACTACAGATAAAGTAAGAAAGGAAATGGTGGCAGGAAGCTTTGCCTATTTATGCTTTACTCCCACARAAAGAAAATCAAAAGAAAAGCATCTGAAGTGGTTTATTGTAGAGGCATATAAAATTTATTCAYGTATAAATCCACTGTATTAACAGATTGTCAACAATACGTTTTCCTCCTACAAACAGAACCGTGAATGTTCCCTGCCACAAAATGTATAAACCTCCTGAATGGAGAAATTATAGAATAGGGGGAAAAAAAAGTAAAGKGTGTAGACCCAGGTTTCAGGCATGTGGCATAAGACAAGAGAAATAACAGAATCACAGAATATCCCGAGTTGGAAGRGACCCATAAGGATCATTGGGTCCCACTCCCTGCTCCTCACAGTACTGCCTGAAACTGAACCATGTGACTAAAAGCATTGTCCAGCCCCTCCTTGAATTCTGGCAGGCTTGGTGCTGTGACCACTTCCCTGGGGAGCCTGTTCCACTGACCTACATTTCACAGTGAATTTTGTAAATGAAACATTTTACTGTCATTTAAATTGCAATCCTCCAACTTCCACAGTTACTGCAAGAATTCCTTTTAAAGAYTATGCAAGATGAAAGCAGAATTCCCTCCTCACTATAGTATAATATAACAACAGTAAATTGCAGAAAAAATTATATTATTTCCAGGGAATTTAGTATCAATAAATTATCAGAAACCTGAATGTGACAATAAGTAATGGCCAAAGGGTTTGGCAACTGGAAAGAAATTCAGCTATTGTGAATCACTGAAGGACTCTTCATATTCAAATGATTTCATCATCACCAAAAAAAAAAATTTCTATTGGACAGTATTGCTGAATGTAAGGATTCTGCCCAAACTTTTTTCCCTTTATAATTCTCACGCTTGGTTTTAAGGGTAATTAAAAGAGACAATGGCAGGTATATTATTATAATTTGACATGAAGGGCAGTGATAGAGCCTAACACTCAGAAGGGAGCTGCTGACAGGGTGTGCTGAATTTTGACAGGTCTTCTATTTAAATAAAAATCTTATGCGCAACTTCTATAAATTTCTGTATCTTTCTTTGTTATGAAGAGCAATAACTTACATATACCTTGAATAAATAAATGCCTTAAATGATTAGGCTGGTAGGAAGAAGTGACTGAAATTATGCTTTTCTTGTTTATGTATTTCAAAACTGCCAGACACATCAGATTCACACCTTTTAGAAAGATGACCACAAGGTTATCCTTTACTTCTTCTCCTTCCCACGCTGTCTGTACATTGTATTTCTTGCATTTCATCCTAAGTTTTTTTCAAGTAGAGGAAAAGTCACATAACCTCACCTACTTTACAGCTACTGTAAAAAAACATTCTCAGTCAAAAAAAGACAAAARATAAAATATCTTAGAACTGTGTGGATTTTGAATTTTTGGTCTTTTGAGAAGTGAATAAAAACAACTACGTCACAATTGAAAAAATTTGACAAAATTGACTTGATGCAACTTCTTTTCCAAAGGTGTTGGATTTTGGTTTTTGTTGGGGCTTGTTTCTGTAAATTTATCTGATAAAAATCATCACAAGATACTTGGATGCCACAGTTGTGCAGTAAAGAAGACAAAAAGCCATTTTAGAAACAGAGAGTAAAGTATTATAATAGAAAACATATTTGATGCGGCAGGTCCCGTGTCTTCTCTCTGACAATAACATTATGGGACAGGTGTTTTACCAACACTGTACAAATTATCAAAATCTAGAGGTTAGACTTAAGGAGTTCAAGCAATTCTAAACTAAGATTTAATATCTATGCAGTTCAGCATTATGTTTATTTTTATAGACATAAAGATCCTAGAGTTCATGGCAAAGTTTACATAAAATCATTTTGTCCTGGACTGCTCAGTTCTCAGTAAACAAAGAAATAAAGACTCAATGTACATCAAGAGAAAACAAACAAACAAACTTGTTGATTCAGTCACAAAAATTAAGATCCTCACTGGTGTCATAAGGTCTCTTTTAAGTGGGAGCTCTTACAGAAGGAGATGAGATCACCTTCCTTAGTCATTTGCYAACATCACCTTAGACTTGCACTTGCAGACTTCCTTCAGAAGGCAGTTTTTGCTTTGCATCTACAATTCCTATCAACAATCCTATGTGCATCTATCAATATATTTTCTACTTTTTGACCATAAAACAATGATCACAAATAAAGACATCTGTATGTATTCTACCATACAAAAAAAATTGAATACTTCGAAGAATTCTATTGTTCAGACCCCTAGATATTATTGCAAGATGACTGCAGTATGTAGAGGAATCTCTGGACATCTTTCCTTAAAACATTGTACAGAGATGATGATTATAATAGGWAATATGATGTTGTAGTTGACTTTTACGTTGAGATTTATGTCAAGAGAGACTATTTCTGAAGCTATTTCTTCCATAAAAGATGCCTTGATCTTGACAGAATTGTAAGTACTAAATCTGTTTTTTTTGGTGGTTTGGCCCAATAAATGCATTATAGCAAAGCTTTGCTTCCTCCTGTAGAGATAACTTTAAATATTTTTTGCATATAGCTTACAAAAAAAAGGGTTGAGTTAGAGGTTAAGAAGATAAAGAGTAGGAGATGCACACAAAGTAAGAAATAAAAGTGTAKATAGCATGCAATCCTCTGAGAGGCTGAATTTTTTGTGCAGAATGGCTGACTTAATTCTGAGTGGGTAGAATGGGCACTGCATGCCAACTTTCTGGATCTAAGAAGCCAATTTAAGAAGCAGTTAGTTAAGGGAAAAAAAAACCCTTAAGGCAAATGCTAAAAAAGATATTTATTTGAGTGGTCAGTTTTGTYGCAAAGTTGTATATTTGAGACAAAAAATGCTGTGACAGGAGTCAAAGGATAGGAGTCAGAAAGAAAAAAGGCATGGAATAAATAGGGCTTTTCTAATTGGAAAAGTTACATCCAGTAAAAATTAAAAAATGCAAATATCATCTGCAGAAAAAAATAGAAAAGCTTTTTCTTTAAATAGAAAGTATATGATATAAGACATATTGGTAACATGAGAAACKAATAAGGGAAAGAAATAAAATAGCAGCAGAGAAGGAAATTAAAGATAAAAGTCCAATCAAAGAAGCTATTTGAGTGATGGGAGAAATCAATAAGAAATTATGCCAAAGAGATATAAAAAGACTGGGGTGGTGTTTTTTTCCTAAATAGMATAATCAGGGCAATGAAGTATAAACCTAAGCAAGAATGTTTCATTTGGAAGTTTTCCTAGATTCATACTGAAAATCAAAAGCCCCAAAAARCAGCTAGAAAAGCTTAGAATCCCCAAAATGACTGCACAAGTGCTCTAAAGAGTAATTTCATTCAGAACAATATAAGCTGATATGAGAATAAGAGCTCCAGAGGAATAAGTCTGTCTTATTTAATTTTTCTTTCTTAAAGGGGATTTGTTCATTTCCTCTATTGATTTAGGCTAAGAAAAATTTGATTCACTAAGTGAATGAGATAAAGGTGTGATCTTTACCTTACCAGTGGTAAAGTTTGCTCTTCTGTAATATTCAACTTTTCATTCAGACAGTGGATTTTCTTGGGTGAGCATTTACTGGTAAACACCTGCAACCTGCCAGTTGTAAATCTAGAATGCTGATGGCTTTTTTCAAAACTCACTCACTTAAAAGGCTGCAAAAAGTGGGATGCTTTCCAGTGCTGAAGAGTGATGATTTGTACAAAGGATATAAATCTGTTTGCATTAACTAAATACTTCTAATCCCATGGACTCATGAGTTAGTTGCACAAGTGTTGGGCTGTTTTATAAAAGACAATCCCACAAAGACAGCCAAAAATTACTTTAAAAATCACCTCTGATCAGAACTAAATGCTAATTTAGATGCATCTTGAATTACATGCTCTGATTTTATGCACTTTAATACAAACGTGATCCTGCATTCATACACAATCTGAAAGAAACAGATACTCGTAGGGGACCCTATCAAGAACACATCAACAACGTCACAGTCACAACCCCACCACAGTCCTATGAAATTACCAGAAAATAACACCTTTTTTTAGAAAGGAAGTATATATTTCTGAAAAGGAATGTGACTCCTGTTTCTTCCTTCTGTTTCCATCCAGAAAACAGAATCAAATTAGACCTCTTGTTATACACAATAACTGATCTCTGTGACTATACGGAGCAAGAAGCTAAAGCATACAGCCCAAACTTGCAAGGGTATTTTGGCATATGAGATGCATTTTAGAAAAGCTAATAGCTATAAAAGATTAATAATAATATACATTTTCCTTTAAACTCTAATGGCTTTGGCATTTTCCCTGAAAAATGCCTTGCTATTAGTGTTATGTAGTAGTAAAAAACTAATACCAGTTTTATACTGATTTYGCATTTACTCATTCTGTAGATAACAAACTTGTCCAAAGTAAGATGATGGTATGAGATAAAAAAAGTAATTATTATCTGAGCTGTAATAACTGAAACMATTTTTCAGCTTTTCTTGATCATCATTAGCAGTGACCTTGAAGAGGTGAGACATGCATCACGTTTGAAGGAGACACTTCATTTCACTGTGAGATACTCGAAGGCAGGGCTGCCAAAGATTGGAAGAAGGACCTGAAGAAGACTTTATGATGTTCAGCAGGAAGAAACAGTAAATCCTGCCCCTGGCACAGGCTAACTCCCACGAATAGCACAGGCTGGGCACTGACAGCCTCGCAGCATCTCTATGGAAAAGTGCTTGGGGCTCCTGATAGATGGCAAGCTGGGCATGAGCCAGCTGTGTGTCCCAACAGCAAAGAGGTCAACAGCATCCTGGGCTGGATAAGCAGGAGCAGAGGCTGGAGAATGAGCAAAGGATTATTCCCCAATAGTTCACAGTCATTAGCCTGAACCTGGAAACTCTGTTCAGTTTTGGCTCCTGCACTACAGGAAAGATAACAGAAGRAGGCAAGTTGAGAGCTATGCTACCGAGATGGTTAGGGATGGAGCACTGACCGGCTCAGGAGAAAATGAGGGATCTCGGCATTTTCAGCCTGGAGAAGGGGTTCCTCTGAATACAGCTATTAACAGACCCCCAGTGCTTACAGGAAGATCATCAAGGCAAAGCTAAGCTTTTCAGAGTTATGTGTGGTAACAGGATGAATGACAGCAGGCAGATGTTGAAACAGGAGAGAGCCAAACAGGTTATCAGGAGAAGTCTTTTCCTCGGGAGGACAGCTGGGCTGTGGAGCGAGTTTCCTAGAAAGGCTCTGCAAACTCCATCCTTGGAGATTTTTGAGATGCAACTGGATAAATCCCTGAGAAACCCTGTCTGGCCCTATAGCCGATCCTGAATTACCATGGTGATCTGTGATGCTCTGCATGTCTTTCACTTGTGCTCCTTTCCACTGTGGACAGAAGCTGAGACACCCACTGCAGCGGGATTCTCACCGCTGGCATTACCACCAGCAGGAGTCATTACCACCAGAACACAGTGAGGGAGTATTTTTCTCCTAGCTGTAAGTCTTCAGAGAAGAGCTCTGGTCTTTTCCTTTCATATAATATAATTGAAAAACCATTCAGTTTTTGATTTAAACATTCATGCTTTCACCAGTACTTTTAGAAACAGGTGCCTCAGGATTATTGTACAATGGAGCATTGTCCTGTGCAARTGCTCAGGTTAGTAAGCCTTAAGTGCCACAGAAACATAACTGTGTAACATGCCCTTATACAGATTTCACACTAATCACAATGCATTATTTCCATAATACATCTTCAAAAATGCTTAACACACTATATGCAATCTGCATTTAATAACAGTAGGGTCATCAAGCTGCAAAATGCTCAGGCGGCCCATTCCTGTCTTACATTTCAATACTAGTTTTTATTTTTGCTTCTACACTTTCATCACCTCTTAAATTTATATTAATTTGATTTGCACTTTCTTCGGGATCTGAAAGCATTTCACACAAAATTATCACAATACAGATACGAAAATTAAAGAAGATCCCCGGCAGCTGCTGAGAATTCCAGAAGGATGACAAATTCCTTTAAATTCTGTAGAGAATGATGGAAARAACCAAAGATCAAGAAAGGATGCATTACTGAGAAGGAAAAAACAAAAAAGAGGAACTGCTCAAACAAATAATCAAGAAATCAGTGAAGCAGAAGTAGGACCATATAGATGACAAGGGTAATACTCTGTTGAAACACTGCCAAAAGAAAGTAATTAATTTTTTTACTCACTATTCATAAAGGAACATGAAGTTAATGCCATGAACTGACAGATAATTCACAAATTATGATAGAAAAATACTGAAGGTACAGAAGTTGAAAACAAATCAGGTTGTCTAGTTGGAGAGAACCAAGAAACATGGTTGCAATCTGCATGAATTTTAGAAACAGTTTTGATCTTGTAAAGGGATCTCCAAATACGTAATGATTACAGTACACAAAGAGTAAGCTGACTAGTATTTTCTTGTGCAACAGTGAAAAGCTTGGTCTGGAAGTACATAACTAGAGGAGAGCACTACTTGGAATGATTTTTTTTCTCATTTTACATGCAGTGATAAAAGGAGACAATACTTAGTAAAAAAAMCAGTCCAGACTGAAAGGAAAGAAGAACAAAGACATCAAACGTAATGCAAATGACCTCTGCTCATTTTCAGAAGTATAAAATTGTTACAATTGTCACAATGGAGAAACATCTATATCTGACCRCAGTGAATCATAGTTTGAAGTCAGAGATGCTTAATAAATTACTCCTGTAAAAATCTGAAAAGAATGAATTTATGCACAGTGGTATAGAAAATATTCCTATTTAAATTAATTCTAATGAAATTATATTGGAGAGGGTGAATGTGGGGGGTTTGCATCTATTTGATTTTCTTTTATATAGGATATTTACTACCTCATGTGAATTGGAAAAAAATTAAGAGTAAAATAACAAAAAAATTGCAGATAACAAAAACCGCAAGGAATTCTCATCAGAGTAAAAAGCAACAAGAACAGCTGAACAGAAGCAGATTTGCAACAAGTTGYAAAATAACTAAAGTGCAAATTTGGCAAATAAAAATATACATTTCTGCACCAAAATAAGCCAAAACTTCATCATCCAACAGTGACTTGAATTTCACTATGCTGAGATTATGCAAAGACAAAATGCCAAAGAAATTTTGAGTTCTAATTTCATTTTGCTCTGATTTGCTAACACCAGTTGATCCTTAAGCTGTTTTATCTACCCATTTGGGTTAATTAAAAAAGACAAAGAGTCACCAACCCAGCAACCAAGTGSCTTTCCAGTTCTGTTTAGTACTCTGTCATAAAATTAATGCCCATCTTCATATGTGACTGGAACATAATGTCCCTAGCCAAATAAAGAAAACCTCAATTAAGCCCAGCTTCACAGGCAGCAAAAAAGGTCGACTGCTTAAATATCACATCACAGAACAGGGCTAATGCTGTACTAGTTTGTTCTTTTTTTTTCATTGCACTTATTTAAAAAAATATTTCTCTACCTGCTGAGATCTATGCAAATACATTGACATGAATATAACTTGACAKAGATTAACTTGTGCTGATTCACCAGGGTGAGGATTTCCCCCTCAGTCTTGAATTAAACAAACTCTGTGAGTGGGAAAGCATTTTTGATAAGAAACAATGAACCAGCACTAGGGAAAATTTGGAAAATGCTTGGGGTGTTTTTTAACATCTATGTGGAACACATAAGTAAAGCATTCCTACAGGTACTGAAATGTAAGTAGTAGTCCCCTGACAGTTGCTACATGGGAGTCATTTACTGGCATGTTATGACAGCTTTCAATTTGTGTACAATAAACAGTAGAATCAGTACAATCTTAACAAACACTTTGTCTAAAATATTTTAAGTTTTATGGTCCATTTTGATTTGTTCTTTACGTGCATA
Source organism: Cardinalis cardinalis (assembly GCA_014549065.1). Lineage (NCBI taxonomy): Eukaryota > Metazoa > Chordata > Aves > Passeriformes > Cardinalidae > Cardinalis > Cardinalis cardinalis. Next base: position 2,920,881 of record JACDOX010000026.1, on the reverse strand, counting down.
AGACATTTATTCTCTTCTCTGTAAAAGGTTTGTCAAAGTAATATAATACATTGCCTTCATAAAATGTTAGCTTTCCAGAGAAATGAGTTTTTTTACTTCAATGTTAGAAAAATATTTTTAAAATGGGGAAAATGAAGATGATGGAAATACAATTATTATAGCAGTCATTTTGGTTACCTCCAGAAAGATGTATGGTGAATGAAAGTCCTTATACGAAACAATTTTCAGCTAAATAAATGGAATTAAAATTTGTCATACTTACCATGAGAAGTCTATCTCCAACCTGCAACCTCCCATCTTTTTGTGCAGCTCCCCCATCAATAATCTTAGTGACATAAATGCTGTTGTCCCCAGGGATGTGTTGGTTTCCCACCCCTCCTGCAATACTGAATCCTAGACCTGGAAAAGATATTGCAAAACAAAACATTAGCAATACAACATAGAACACTAAAGAGAAGTGGAAGAGTAGCATATACAATGTAAACGTCGAGTATTTTTTTTTCAGAAATAAAAATAACATACTCTTTCACTTTTCCTGAAAGATCAGGGACAGAACTAAAGCAAGGAAATTTACCATTTACAATTACAGAAAGTTAGAGACAAAAATAATTGAACCAGTGATGATTCTATACACCCTCTTCACCGGGGTCCAGTGCAGCCTACATCAGGAAGTTATGGCTCAGCTTTCCAAGATCAGCATTAAAACACTGAAACTTGGAGTTTGTTAAATATTGCTATAAAATACATCACCATCTATCAGAACAAAATGAAAGGTGTTCTGATTGTCCACACAATTTGAAAAATACTTGAGACGTCTAGCATCAGTTTTGCAAGTTCATGTAGTACCACAGTGAAGGGTCAGTGAAAATAAAAGAGAAAAGGTGTAGATGTTTGGTTTTTTCCTTAGGACAAAAATCTGTGGCTATGGACACAGAAAAAAAGCAACAGTCCTTTGTAAATATATAACTTCTATTCAGTGATCTGTGCAATTCCTAGATAAACACTTAAAGACCCAAACTTTGTAATAATGTCAATGATACATGCTGATATGGTTAAAGGAAGGCAAAAAGATGTTGGGGGAAGAAAAAAAGACCTTTTCTCCTCTTCCTATATTTCTTACCCTCTGACACACTGAGCATACAAGCAAAGCATTGCTTTAATTTTTAAGGAACATTTTTACCTCTCAGTCAAAGAAAAGACAGAAATTACTCYGCTTGATTTCCATAAAAATTAACTTCATACAGCTAATTTTTCAGAGATTCTGTAGCTAATGGGAACTTCCATCTGAACAGAGAAGCTGTCTCTGACAATACCCTGCTTAGATTATTGCTCCAGCTAGAGATTTCTCTTTTAGCTGTACAGAAAAACAGTTATRTCTATTTAGGGAGTAATCACTGGTTTTATCTACGAAATCTATGCTGTTCATTCATTCCTAAAAGAAACTTGTGGTTAATTGCTGTAGTCTGAGCAGTAAAATGCAGTATTAAAAAGTTGAGTTGCCTGAAATCTGGCATTTCATCACAAACTTAAAAGGGACACTGCTTGGGCAATAAAAAATAAGGGACAGTATATATTTAATGCACACAACATTTTTAGCAGCTTTGTACTTAGTATGAGTACAAAGATAAGGAGAGTGAATTAAATATTTTAATTTTTTTTTTACCACATTATTTTCCTTTGATCATTATTTTAGCTTCAAAAAGATGTGAGGTCAGGTACCACAATGGACTACTTAATGGAATGTGCCACACCAGTAAATTACAAAAAGAAACCTTTGAATTTATATCTCCAATTGAAACAGTACTTAATTAATTGACTATTAACAATATMCATGAAGTTAATTGAGAAGTATAGGGTAATTAAAAGAAAGCTTTATTGAATTTCCATCTAAAGCTGGCAATCACTCTTATTTATGTGCTACTGTCAGTACATGGTTAAAAAGATTACGATTTTTTCAGCAGGGAAGGATTTTTCCTGGGAGTGCTAACAAAGAAGAGAAAAGGTATTCTAATAAAACATTAAGAACGGTTTTTTTTTTAATACTAGATATACACAAGGAACAATGATTGAATAATATTTCTTGGTGACATAATGATAATCAATTTGATCCAAACCCCATCTGTATAGGCTTCTACCAGTAAAGACGTGAGAACATTCCAGAATGCTGGTGGGCGCAAATGAGTGGGCTAGATCTCAGCCAGAGGGCYTTCTTCAGCCCCACTGCTCACCTAGGGCATGACCATGGGAAGAACAGGTTGTGGTGCACTTCCATCTCCTCCTCTCCCCTTTATTGACACTGTATACCTGTAAACGGCAAGGCCATTTCAGCACACACAGCTGTGTGAGCAGAAAGAGGGTCCTAATTCAGCCTGGTCCTGCTGCAACAGCAGCAAGTAGTATCCAAGATAATCACCTGCATTTTCTGCAGTGCTGAGTGKGGGCTTGGCTTGCTGTTTGTATGGTTGTAGCACAATGGATGTATGAAACTGTAAAAAAAAAAGCACCAACACAAGCCACTCCCAAAAAGTGAAAAAAAATCACAAAAGTGAAGCTTAAAATAATTGAAGGAGTAACTTTTTCTACTACAGTCTACATAAAATTTAGATGTGATACAATGCAGGGACTACATTGCACTTATAAGCAAGCTCTGACTTTGGGCATCCAAATAATCAACAGTGATTGCAGAAAGGTTTAGAAGAGCAGAACAAGATGGGGCAATACTGCAGGGAGCAAAAGGAGAGTGGGTAGGAAAAAAAMCTGAGGAAGAGAAAAGTTTTCCATGTCAATCAATAATGATTTAATTTCTTTGCTTAATCATACTTGCCTTCTTCAAAAGATTTCTTCTTGGAAGGAACAGGGAATGGAACAATGCCCCATGTCATTTTATTTAAATTACTTCTGCTAATTGCTAGGGCACATGGAAAGTATACTACACAAAAACTTTTGGGTAGGATTCACATGGCCAAATGACATCAGACAACTATGGTTATCATTTATACTACCTGTACAATAAATGAAAATTTATTAAGAGCTTTTAAAGTATGATTCATCTCATCTCAACAAGACATCTGAAAGAGATGAGATGAATCATACTTTTGGTTTCTGAAAGGCTGAGGTCTGGATGTGGGAAGAAGTGAGTGGGAAGATCAGTGCTATGAAAGTTCACAATCTGAGTTCATTTAGACTGAAGGTTTCTGTTTGAACACTTTAGAAAGATTTGCTCAACCGTGGTGTGCATCTCTGATCACTCACTACATCAGGTTCGTGTTACATCAGATTCTTACTCTGTTTTAAAAGCAGAGAATCATTCAAACAATGGAACAAGGTATGTTTTCTAAATGGTATTTTTCATAAAACAGCATATTTGATTGCAGAACCTTTTTCTTGTTGATTCCTTTGGTTATGAAAACATTTCTATCAGAACACAGATCAGGAGTTGATCACTTCCTCTTTGGCTGATGYGCAATCTGCTTCACAGAAACAGCTGATTTTGGAGAGAGTGCTCAAATTCCTCACAACAGGAATTAGATGGAGGATAAATTCAGAATGAAGTTGAGGAAGAAATGTTTTATGATGATGGTGGTGAGGCACTGGCACAGGCTGCCCTGAAAAGTTGTGGATGCCCCACCCCCGGAGATGTTCAAAGCCAGGTTGGATGGGGCCTTGAGAAACCAGATCTAATGCTAATGAGTAACAGGTTTGGAAACTTAAAGATCCCTTCCAACCCAAACCATTCCTTGTTTCTGTGGTTCAGTGAAGAAGAGACTACTTCAGGATGGAAAAGAGTGAGAACTGGATTTAATACTGGTGCACATTTAAGTCAAACTCAGCTTTGTTCAAAATCACTGAAGAGGATAGGYCCTTATAAGGTTGACTCAATGTGTAAACTAGGAAAGTTGAGTCCAATCTAATTTCCTTACATCTCCACTGGATTTGTGCTTGTAAAATTCATCTGCCTTTGGGTTCCACAAATGCTGATCACTGATCCTATGAATAATAATGTGCAATAATCCCATGAAACAGCAGATGTTTCTGAAAGAGGAAAAGGGACAGGGAAAAAAGCTATTCCACCAAAACTGGAAACTGCAGAAAAAAAAATGCTACTATTAATAAGTCAAAGATATTTAGTAATATATTTTCCTGGAATTATTAGCAAGAACACGTTAAAGTATTTGGCTATTTACATCTATTTTGCATTTTTTGCCATACCAGACACATGTTTTAAATATATCACTATATTAGTAAAACAGTATGTTCAAACTATTTTTCTAGTAAAAGTAGGCTTGGAGGCTCCCCATATAATTAGTCCAGCAAACTGGACTAATAAAAATAGATAATAATAATTAAAAAATCATAAAACCTCTGTTAAAGACACAGTGGGTTAATTACACCGCAGGCCTACCACTTTGCAGTAACCAGAGAGGAAGCCTAAAAGATCAACTGCAGCTATGTCATGTCAGAAGTGAAGTTAAAGAAACTCAGTCAGAATGCCAAAAATGGATGTTGCATTTTGCTACTATCCTACATAGAGAACCAAGCTTATTTTAAATCWGCAAACAGAGCGAGGATTTTAAAACAGAAATCCAGCATGAGTTTCACAGCTCCCAATAAGGGGAATCCAAAGATAGCAGCATTTAAGACATAACCCTAAAATATAGTTAAGAAATCTAAGAAATTAGATTTTCAGGTAGTTAACCAAAACAGTGTGCTTTAGAGACCTAGAACAGGTAATTCCYAAATCCTAGCTATACCACAGTACACCTTACCTCATAACTGACCTGTGAGCATAGACTTAGTAAAACCACAACAGGCATAGGACCTTCAACAGAAATATTATCATATTAACAAATGAAATATGAATGGGAATAGGAATGTAAATACTAGAAGAAACACCAAAGGTTAGAGAAATCATATGTACTGACAGTACAGAGCATCTCAAGCAATAAAAATCAAAATGAGCAATTTCTGTCAAGCCTGGACAGAATGTCTGGACTCTGTAAGACCTTTGAACAGGYGTCTTGCCAGCAGAAGACCCTGTACCTTGACAGTGGGATGTAGGCAGCAAGACTGCAGCATGTGACATCTGCCATTCTCTTGCCTGTAAGCCTAACAGGGAAGCAGATCATATCAATAAAAATGTGTGTTTACTAAATGAAAAAAATCAGCAGATGAGCAGCCACCTTGTGGCTTAGAGACTGAAGAAAGGAGTGTTCAATATAAAGGACCACCCATAATAACAGCAGACTCCTAGAGGGTATAAACAATTTATCCAAAAATCTGTCAGTTCACGGTTGTCAATCAAGAAAATGCCAAGAGATGTGGTAAGGGTTTGATGTCCTATGTCCTTTGTGTCACACACAACTGAGCCAGACCACCTCAGCACATGCACCCTAGGGGATGTGGATGAAACAGAGAGTGAATGAAATGCCTGAAAGGAAGATCATAAATGGTTAACTTATTTAGAGATTTTGGGAATAAATGCCACCACCCCTCTCAACACATTCTCTCATTGCTTTTTGCCACATTTATTTTCTAAAGGTGTGAAAAAACGTGATTTGCTCCAGAGCACTGCGTGCATTCAGATTTTAAGAAACTGTTTCATGCAGCAAACCAGAAAGTACCACCAGAAAGGACCCCCAACAAGCTGCCCCACTGAGGCCCTTCCCTGACACTGCAAGCCTGGCTGCTCTGTGGCATATGACGCATCAACCGTGCTCCTGCAAGTAACTGGACATGACAATGAGGAGCCCAAGCTGGGGTAGCTCCTGCCCTTCCAAGGGCCAGCCTCTTCTACAACACAGCTACAAAAGATTTAGCTTGTTAAAACTGTCAAACCTGGAACAATGATGCTCAATCCAGGTTTCTAACTAATCAAATCCCACTTTCAGGGAGGAAAGGAACATGGGTAATATAAAATGCTTTGACTGATATAATGATTGACTTGTTTTGACAGGTACCACTGTTATGTCCAGTTTATATGAGTAAACAAACTATAAAAACATTAATTATAAACAAAGGAGTACCAGGGAATGTTTCCCCATGCCCTTTACTCAAGTCTCCTGTTGCCAGTTTCAGCTTTCCTGAAGGACACATAGAGCATGTATTTACAATAACACCTCACAACTGTGGACAATAACATGCTTGTTATAGCTGTGAGTTATGGCTATTGTTCATTATTGACAGCAGAGTCCTTTTTTATTTGGTCCATACAAAAATAAAATACATCACAAAATAAAAATTAAAGTTTGTGTCACAACGATTATACAATGTTACAAAGAGGGACCAATCTTCCTCTACAGGGCTCTTTCTTTGTCATCCTATGAGTCAGTTTTTAAGAAACTCTTAATCCCAGGTATATGAAGTCACTTTATCTCATCTCCTTCATGTTGTAGCAGTAGAGTCAAATATCAATTTATTTGAGAGAGTTCTTATAGCAATTCTTATGCCTTATGCATTTGACATCTTATGCCAGAAGGACTTATGTGAATAAAATTTGACTACATTTTGTTCTGTGGATGAAAAAGTCAATCTAAAATATAGTATGATTCATAAAACTTTTACTAATATTCATAATATATTTTAAAACTGTCTAATTTCATTGCCATTGTTAATTCTTGCTTCAGATCCTGCTCCCAGATCACTTCAGAAGGCTCTTTTTGTAACTAACAATTGGATAATAACMTAGACCACGAAGAAGGCCCAAGTCCCTACACATCTAACACAGCATGTTGTTATCTGGTGTTTCTAATGGCCTTGAGTTAAAAACTTCAAGCATCTTCCTTATTGTTTTGACATTTTCTTTCAGAAATATCTAGTTGTTATTTCCCAGTTGATGTCAGATAGAATAAAAATGATGTACAGTGCCACTAGGTAAGAAGGATATTGTCCAAAAGCACCTTACACAAAGTGAAAATTATTGTTCCCCTTACAMTGTGTGGCATCATATATTTGTGCCTTCAGGTATTTATCCAACTGTTTTTACACATTTCCTTTGTTCCTGCCCACAGCCATTTTTATAGCTGTTATTTTCATTAATCCCTACACTCTGGCTCCCAATGCCTCACCTCTCCATTCTACTGAAGCAATAGGGATGCAGTTTCACTACAACCTCTGCTGAGGATCAAACTGAGCAGCACACACAGCACTCCCACTGGGTATGGCCAGTGTGCTCACAAAGAGGCTATGGCTGGATGGCAGCTGGGATCATACAGCAGGCAAGAAGAATTCTTTTCTTGCAAATGATCACTGATACCTTAATGTATGAAGACAGATTTTGGTTGAGGTTTTAACAGAAATTAAACAGTGAAATTTTTCATCTTGCCTTTTTCTGCATGATTTTTTAGCTCTGTGAATTCAAATTTTTAAACTACAATAGTATAGTTAGTTTTAATTTTAACTATTCTTGATTTAATAAAAAGAACAAAGATCATTGACATTTAAAACATTATAGTAACACAAACTTGCTGCACAGCCTAGCGCAAGAATGTGCAGAGGTGYGTCCTGGATTCTTGATGAAAACAGAGATATTGATCTCACTGAGATTAAAATGGCTTCAAGACCCTGCTGCATATGTACATTCATACTATCACAAATTCCTCTGAAGGACTGAAGGCTTGGAAAAATGGCAGCCAGCTAACACTCAGAGGCAAGACTCTGGTGGTAGCTGCTATCTGGTGATGGAGGGATGGCAGGCTGATTTCCATACCTTTGATTGAGAATATCTAAGTAGGTTTTCAGCATATGTAATTTTAAAAATTTGGCTACCATGCTTCTAACTACAGTTCCTTACATCTGTTCCAAAACAGCTTCCTGCTGAGATGTCCTGGAGAACCCCTTCCCACCACAGCATTTTATGGGCTTGCTCTTCTGCTGGGGGCAGGGGAATGCAAAGTATTACACCTTCTCTTTGGACACAGGGTTCATCAATGTCATCTGAGACCCATAAAAGTCAGAAACTTGAAAGAGTCAAAAATATGGAAAAAAATCATCTGGATATTTCAGGGATTTTCTTGCTGAGTTACTCAGCTGTAGCCTCATAAGAAAATATAAAAAACTTCAACAATTTTACAATTATGTTTTCACTTTTYGAGCATCAAAATCAAACATTACAGCCAAATTTATTAGGTTAAAATATGAAACAAAGAAAGAAATCTGCTCTCAGGAGACAGCAATGCACTCCTTGGCTTAAAAGAAATCCTTTACACTTCCAGCCAGAAAGGAAATGATGGGAAATTGAGATTATGATGCAAATTTTAATAAAGCTCCAAGGCAGTGAGAGCATGGTTAAAAACAATCATGCTGTAGGTATAGTAGATAAAGCATTGGTTTACATTACCATAATAGTAAAGCTAATCTTTCTATAATCTTTCATAAAGCCTTGGAAACATCTTAAATTACACTGCTCTCTGTAGGAATTTGTAAAAAAGGYTCTCTAACAAGCAAATGAAAACAATCCCTTATTTTCTATTGTTCTGCAGTTTGATGTTTTTCCATTATATTTTGCTCGCATATATTTATCCCTAAAGATATATTCTCCACAGATGTAGCAGAAAAGAAAGGAAACACTAAGTTAGGAAAATACAGTTAGAGCCTCATTTGAACTTGTGTTTATTATATATTTTTACATTTATTCAAATTAATTAGGAATAAAATTCCCAGAAAGCATAGACAATGAGAAATGGCCTAATTGTATAACAGTAATTAATAAGAATACTTTACAATTTAACTTGAAAAGATCAGGGAATTTTCCTAATTATTCACAATAATCTGACTTTCAGAGCATTGATGAGTATTCTAGTTCACCGAAAATCACATTAAACCACACTGTCAAAATTTTACAAATGTAAGTGCAAGAAAAAGAAAATTATTTCATTTTTGACATATACTGACACTCCAAGAATTATAGCAAGGGGTTTGATTCTTTTGGAAATAAACACATGATACACCAAGTCTAAACATTTCATGTTAAGACCAGTCAAATTCGGTTTTTTTAAAAAGTGAAGATTAGTATTTTGAAACAGAAAAATCCAAGATCTGTCACTTAGGAACAGGATTAGCTGCTTATATCTGAAGTTTTTACATGCCTTTCTCTTCTCACATCTCCATATGCCTACAACTGAACTGAATGAATGTTCACTTCTTCTGCATGCAGGAAGCTTTTTGTATACTTTTGGTGCACCCACAAGGACAAATAATCCTCAGATCCAGAGGCACTAAAAACCAGAATTTTTGATCAGGCTAGACATCATCTGGCTGGCTGCCTGGTGACAGGATCATTTATATCTTGCAGCAAATAATGTAAAACACAGCATAAGTGACCTCTATGGCTCAATGTGATATGAAGGGACTGCTAAAGGCAACACATTTTTTTCTCATACTTTCTATTCTGCATTACATTGCCATTTCTTCTTGACAAGAGGTTTTTGCTTTTGTTTTGGGTTTTTAATCCCATCCTGACCCCTGTTCCTTCATTCACTTGAGCAAAAATTAACTACAGATGAAGAAGACATCTCAGGAAAGTATTCAGAGCCRGGCTGAGCTTTCAGCAACCTGGTCTGGGGGAAGGCGTCGCTGGCCATGACAAGTAGGAGGGAATGCAATGATTTCTAGGATCCCTTCCAGCCCAAATCATTCCATGATTTTAAGCAGCCAGTTGTCCTAATAAGCAGCAAAAAAGGCAGGTGGAAAGTTGTATGGTGCATTTTTAAAATTGTCATTTGCTGACCTAAAAACTCACTAATGCTGAAAGAGACAACTCTGATGTGCYCCCTGCCTTCTTTCCCACTGCCTGCCTTGTGTTAGCCATGAAAATGTCCTAGCAAATGGCAAGGTGAAAACGGCATGAAAACCAAGCCAAATTAACCTGAATCACAGACCAGGTGCATATTGACCATCATCCACAGAGATGGCAGCAGTAGGAGCTGGCAGATGAGCGCAGTGCTGGGTTCACAYGTCCCTTTTGCTGGCACCACACTTTTGTACCTGGCCCCTCATTATAGATCTGTGACTCCTGTGGAGAGCACTGCTGCCCTGCAAACTCAAGTTGAAGGATGTGGGAAGAAGTAAAGATACAGGGATAGCAGCAACTAGCTAAAGAGAGTAGGACAGAAATGGCTGTTTAGGTTAGTAATGCATCTGAAAAAAAGAGTCAATAAAAATATACCTTTACAGCACAAGTCCTACTGGGAGGAAAAGGAAAAATAAAATTGCTCTCCTAAGCTTAAGAGAGAGAAAGAGAAGTTAACAATCAAAGGTTTGTAAGGCTCTTGAGAGMTAAGTCAGATCTATAGTGGAAAAAAACAGTGTAGTAATAATAATACTTATTCAATATTTCTGCAATTTTTCATTCTAAAATATAAACTGGTATTATGAACCTCTCTTTTTGACTAAAGAATCAAATATGAAACCTTTAACCCACCCTTTCAGGAGAAGCACAAGGTTTGAGAATGTTGCATTTAACCACCTTTGCGTGCATTGTGAGAATGTCTAATCTAGAGATTAGTTAATGAATACAGGTTGAAAGAAGGGGGAAATCAAATTATCTCTACTGTCCCATTTTTTTTCTAATTTTTTAAGGCAATTAGCTTCATTACCATAAATATGCCCTTACAGCCACATTTATTTTAACTGCATCTTCTGTTAAAAATGCCATTTTTCCATTAATATGTAACCAATAATCAACCGGCTCTCTAAGGTTTTCATTTTGAAGACAAGTATCTGGAAATGTGATCAGCATGGCAGACATTGATGTCACTGGTATAAAACCAAGAGAAGTCCCCTTTCCCTGACTGTCTTCTCTCTTCCACAGACAATTCAACAAAATCTTGGAGCTTTTTTTTCTTTTTTCACCCACTGTTCATGCTCTTAAAGTTCACTTGCCCTTATTTAATTCCTGATGCTACATAAATTTGGACACAAAACGTTTGGGCAAAGGGAAAATGTAACAGGGCATGGCTCCCCTGCAGTGCCAAGAGACAGGCAGTTACAGACACCTGGAGCAACTGCAATGAGAAGACCCCTATTGTTTTCACATTCTRTATTAACTGGGGTTCAAATCCTGAAACATGGTTCACTTTCCATGCACAAAATACACCAGCTGTTTCAGGTGTAGGAACCAAATTCACGCTGACAGTTGATCACAGTTTGCCAGTCATTAACAAACAGTACCTATGACATTTTCTGCACAAATTACTGTAATTACTGACAGTAGAAGAAGGTATTTAATCTCCTAATAATGCAAATGAAAATCATGTTCCTGTAGATGAGCACATCAAGATCTGCCTTAAAGTAGTTTTCACTTTTTGATGAGACATTAAATTTTTTAAGTCTTTGTACTACGTAAATCTGTGCTTTTCCTGCCTTTTTTTTTCTGATATAGATTCATTTTTTAAATCTACAGACTTGACATGAGAGAAAATTATTCCAATTCAGGGAGAAATGCTATTTACTTTGTAAAACATTAGGTGATATATCTTTAAATGAGTATAGCTGGTTCTCTGCTAAGTTGAATGGCTCTTTGAGACAAATATTTAATAATTTGTCACCAATAAAATGGAGATAGAAGGAGCAGTCTGTCAGTTTTGGATCTGTTTAAAAACCATACCTGTCAAGGACARACTCATCAGCTTCTTTTATTTGTCCTCCATCTGATGAGGGAAATTTAACATTTATCTTCTCATCCCTGTTGCAAAGCTGAGCAGAAATACTATACTGAAAAGCTCTCTGTCAATTATGTTGAAGCTTGAAAATACAAAATGAAATCAAAGTTCATCTTGCAACCTCTTATCTATTTGCAATCAACCCGTAAACAACCAATCTGTCATCCATTCARTTACTTCCTTCTTAAAAACACAGAGAGAAATCAAGGCACAAATGTACACGTAATTTTGGTTTTTTATGCAAGGCTATTTATGGAGCTATGATATTAGAAGTTGAACAGGTATGTAAATGATACAGAAAAGGAAAAGAGATGGTGCTTATTGAACAGAAGTAATACGGCAAAGACACTCTGAAAATGGATTCATGAGTTACTGCACTTTGCTTTGATTCTTTTTGTCTCTCTGAAACTRCAATTTGATCCCTTAATTCAGTTTGCTGATGATGCTGTCTTGCAGCACTCTAGGAAGCAAAATGAAGCAAAAATGTTTTATTTGCCAATGAGAAGTACCCTATACTCTCACAGAGTAAAATCAGTAAAGTCAGATACTTGTGCCTTTCTAAGAAAGATGAGGACAGGACTTCTAGTGACAGGCCAGGGGGTAACAGCTTTAGACTGAAAGAGGGTAGATTTGGATTAGATATTGAGAAGAAACGCTTTACTGTAAGGGTGGTGAGGCACAGGTTGCCCAGAGAAGCTCTGGATGCCYCACCTTGGATGATGCCCCATCAAGGATGGGGGTGTGTTCGATGGAGGTCTGAGAAAGTTGGTCAAGTTGAAGATGTCCTTGATCATTGCAAGAAGGTTGGGTGTAGATGACCTTTACAGCTCCCTTCCCACCCAAACATTCTTTAATCATTGTATGAGTCTATGACTTCTCAGAAATTATGTCAAATATTTGCAAAGGGAATTACATTCTAACTAGAAAGAGAATGTGAACTCACATTTGAAACAGAATTACAGATTTTTTTTCAGACTGGTCCTAGACCATTAAAGATTTTCTAGGAACTTGTGCTTAGCAGAGTTGAAATGCAGAGTAACACTTTAAAAATATGGTTGTTCAAGTCTGAGAAAACACTACAGATTTCTGTGAGTAAGAGTTTCCCTCTTAATCAGATATAGCACAACACAAGCCCCTGCTGTGAGTCCCTTGAGGGGTTCTAGCTAGGAGGAATATTAACATGGCCTTTCTATCAGCTATTTCAACTAATAATAAACACTGAACTTTCCTGCAATGCCAGAGCCAGGGTCAGTYTCTGGGAACTATATGTGCAGCATTTCCAATGAAAAATGAAACCCTGGGGGAAAGAATGAATGTACTAATATCTTGATTTATTCACAGGCCATTTCTGGGCCCCATTTGGAAAATTTAGGCAGATATTTGGATGAAAAGAGTCATATCGGTAAGACTCAGCCAAAGTCTACAAGACTGATTTTAGGTGTAAAGAAACTCAGCTTTGATTGGAGCTGGACAAAACTGTTTATATGAAGTCAAGACATAGCATTAAAAGACTTGGCACAGTCCAAAACAAAGGAGTTTTTACCAGCCTCCAAATACTGAAACATACTGTGAAAGCATSCTTTGGTGAAGAACCAGCCACCCACCAGACCAAATTGTTCCTAAAGCATGATCCTGGCTTGAGCAACAGAAAATTTGAAAAGACAGAGAAATGCAGATTAAGATACCAGATTATCTGTTCTAATATACATTAATATTTTCTCATACACATAACTTTTTTCTAAAATGTTTTATATTTCCTAAAGCACAAAAATGTGGAAAAGAAAAATATAAAATTACTGTTGAGGACAGGCAAAGGATGTGGCTTTTTGTCCGGAAGAYACCCTCTTCACTTCTGCTGATGGAGGACTTAAATAGCCCCATGACTACTCTTTGTCTTCAAAGTATAGTGAAATGAGAAAATTTTGTTATGGTTCTTGGGACAGGAAGAAACTCAATGGATCATTATTCTTCTCAACCTGAGGTAGAAGCAACTACAGTTGCACTGTGTCTAACAAATGGCTGTCTGGCATAGCCAGGTATTTCCCATGCTACAGACCTGATGTCCTCCCTGGTAATCACAATCGTCACTTCTACATCTAGTACAAATCTTGTTTATTATTTTTCTATTAAATTTTGTTTCACACCCTCCCTAGGGACCACAGAGAGCAAAATCACTCTTCAAAGATGCGCTGCAAGGCAAGATTGCTATCAGGTGCAGATAAACTGCCCCCCACCTMCCACTTTGGTATTTCAGATAAATGGCTTCAGATCACTCATTTATTCATTGTAGGATAGGCTTTCTAAATCTCTGATCATTTTTACAGCTTTCCCCTGGAATCTCTCCAACTGGCATACACCCTTCTTGAAGTACAGAGCTCAAAGCTTTACCTGTACAAGATGAAAGGAATGCTCCTATGTCTTTGTAAACCATACCTCAATTTATAAAACCAAATATATTAYTTGAGTGCTTCATCACAGCAGGATGTGTTAGAGACAAGATGTTACTGCTAACAAAGTTCTAGCTACTTTTCCACATTATTTTCCTACAGTTTTATATTAGCACTATTTAGCAGATATGTGGTTATTTCTGCTGAAAGCACCTTGCAGTTGACCCTGCTCAATTACATCTTTGCTTCCTCAGACCACTTTAAGTGTTGAACCCTCCCAGCACATGGAGTCATCTGAGAAAAAAGAGGAAATGTTGCAGAAGAGAAGTAYGGTCTCTTCTAGTTATCATTACTCTTCAACCTTTTTCTAGATGCTATAAAGAGATTTCCTACATTTTCAAATATTCTTCTGAGATTCTAAAAATACACTGATGGCTTCACAGTCCCTCAGCTCCTCTTATTCCCTTCAATAAGGATGCATTTTCTGCTTCATCTTTCCKGTTTTTCACTTTACCTTCTCCCCAYGGGTGTTCAAGCCTGATCATTGTCAGCACTCAGATTTCATCATATAAATTCTGCCGGTCTGTCATCAAGACCATCAGGACCTGTGAGTGTGTGAGCATCTAGCTTCTCTAAGTGCTACCAGACCTATTGCTTCTTCATTTGAGGCTGAGATCTTGTGCCTTTGTTGCTGATTTTGATCATGATAGCAACCTTATGAGAGATGATCTTTCTGTGAAAACTGATGTCAGCAAAAAGGTAAGCACTTTTCACATCTTGTCTTGAAAGCACCTATGATCACAACATCTCTCTGTAACTGCCAAGTGCATCTCTAAAATTACAATCCTGCATTACAGAGCGGATCTGATTTGCCACAGTAATATCTAGAAGTGTAATTTAAAAATAACTTCCAGAAACTTGGGCTATGACATTTGGTAATAAAATGTCATAGCCCATTTGAAATTAGAAATTATACACATCTGACCTAGTGGATAATATTTACCCCGATCTACCATTCACATTGAGTTTATTTTTCAATTACACTATATAAAATGTAAATGTGCCCACAATAAACAATTTTACTAAATTATTTGCTGTAATTTTGTTTTGTTATTTCAGTTCTCTCTGTTGGAGTGAATAATATGGCTTTGTATTAATTGCATAAGACAATCTACAAATTGTTTTGCATAAGAAACACAACAAACAAAAACCAAAACACAGTTTTGAGAAAGAAAAGTCTATCGTATCCTTATTTGCAAATACCACTTTCCAAAATAAACATGTCAAGCATATCTTGGGGCTATTGTTCTTTTAGCTTATGCAATGTATCTTTTATCATATCCTAAAGAGTTTTTGTGTCATTATATCCTTTTCTACATGTCATGAAGCTCCAAGATCTTGCTTTGCAACTATTTCTTCCTATCAACAAATAATGATAGGACAGTGTTTTTTTTCTCTAAAAAATGTAAGAGCCGGTTTGTTATTTGTTCATATAAGCTACTACTCAAAATTCAGAAGCCAACAATTCAATCCCAGGTAATGAACACAGACCTTTGTGCTCTTGGAATATTCTGGATACACTCCCTAGTGCTTATGGTTTCACAGAGATTTCCTCCACAGATATAATTTGCTTTTTCAAGCTTTCAGAGTTGCATTTTTCTCCAAAATTAGCCACTAAAGATATAAGCATTAAGCTATCTCCTTGCCTTTCTCATTTGACAACAGCCAAAATCTGCACTGAAGAGATCACAGTGATTTTTTTCATCTACCAAGCACATCAAAAGCTCATGTTGAGAAAAATGCACCAACTTAAAATTGGACCAAGTAGCAGAATTTCTGAATGAAAAAAATCTTAAGTGAGTCTCTGCAAGGTAAAAAGAACAAGAGATATTGTCATAAATCAATGGCTTTACTGCCAACTCAAAAGAAGAATTGAAGAGCAGCAGCTGTCTACATGCCAGGGAGCACAAGACTTTGACACAGCAAGGCTCTACTTTGTTCCTGTAAAAATCTTACCATGTCTGCCACAAAAAAACCTTCACTGTAAGTAAAATGCCTTTTGTACACATCACTGATGTGATAGAGGCAGACCAGAACATTTTTGCACTGGAGTCCCAGAGCCTGGACCTCTTGGTCTCACATCTTATGACAGCCCAAATGCAAAGAATGACCAYCTGCACCAACAGGGTGTTCCACGGCAAACAGCAAAGGGTCTTCCACTTGAAATTTCCAAAAAATAGCTGTGATTTCTAGGATTCTAACATCATGTTTAGAGAYACAAAACATACAAACAAAACCCCCCTAAGTGATGAAGGAAAAGCAGTTCTTCAAAGCTGTTGGACAAATGTTCTAAAATGGCAAGTCAAAGATAAAATACTATAGGGAAATTTCTATTTGACTAATGTACTATTTATTTTGTTTTAATGAAGGATAACTGAAATTTCATCTAGAATTTGGAATATTGAGAGCAAAATGAGGATGACAGACCTGCAGAAAGGACTAGAGTAGTCCAGAAAGGACTGGAAATAGCCAGATGAACAACTAATGCAATTAATCACTTTGGTGTTTGACTTCTAAGACAGCTATTCCCTTCAGACGTTCAGAGATGCCTTAATGTAACTATTTCCCTTTTTTCAAACCAGTGCAAACAAAAGAATAATATTGACAATGTAAAATATTTTTTAAATAGGCTGCATTGTGATATTTTATTTACCACATCACTTGAATCTCTAAAGCTGCAGTCAGCTTTGTCTCTCCACCACTATTAGAATCTGTAATGCCTTTCTTAGAAGACTTAGAATACTGTCTGCCCATGCTTTTGATTAGAGGGCAAAAAGAGACAAGAAAAATGAAGAGAAAAAAGAAGAGCTACAGCTCCTCATGCTATAAAAATTTAATTAAGTAYTATTTATTCTTTCAAAGGTGCTCTTCATGGCAATGCAGTATCTTGCTGATGTGTGTTGTTTTCCAGACAGCAGATGTCTTGACAAAGATCTGGACATCTAAAAACTATCAGGAAGACAGATCTTGCTACAYAGATAATTAAATTAACAATAAAGGATGCAAACACTGTTCTGAGTTTCATGTGACTAATTTGCACATTAGGCTTTATATTCAGAAAAGGATGAAGGTCTCTAAAGAAGAGACATAAGGATTTTCAGACTACCCAGGTGAAATGAAATACATTGTGTCAATAAACACATTCAACATAAAAGGTTAATCCCCATTTTCTGTTGCATCAGGATGTCAGTCAGGCTCCAGAAATAGCTGCCATATAACTGTTGAAAAATTATTATTAAAGTGGTGAAAGATCAAGCATAAAAATMATTCTCTAAAATTTACCTGAAGAATTTAAAACAAGGATAAGATAGGTAGAGGAAAACTGCCACTCCCTAAGAAATCCTCACTACTCCACTAAGAAACAGGAAAAATGATGTTGGCCTACTGTATACAGAAAGGTTTTTTCCACACTCAGCCCAGTAGTTTAGTAAATGATGCCACACTGCCCTTCCCTATATTTTGATTTATCGTGCATCTGGAAATACTGATGAGACAATTAACACTCACTACACTGTCTGCTGCACCTCCTGTCCTCCTGATGAAAATAGCAATGGCAAACATAATGAAAGRGATCTTCTCTAGTTCCCCTTTTAACTCTTACACAGCACTCTAGAATARGGAGGGGAATGATGAAACTATTTTCTTACCCAGAAATTTACAACCTAGAGGAAAAAAGGAGTAAAAGGCATGCTATAATGACAAAATTACCAGACTTACTGTATTACATTTAGTCAGGAGAAAACCTTGGAACTGAAAAAGAAGTTGGCCAAGATCCATGGAGAATTTTCCTTACACTTGGCATAGAAAAAAAAAACCCCAACAAAACAACAGAAAAACCAAAACCAAAAAAGGCACTTAGTCTTTGGGATTTTTAAAAATTGCAGAGAGTAAAAGGACACAGTGTCAAGTAAAATCCCAAAGCACACACACCACAGTTTTTAATAGAAGCATGAGACAAAAGATGTTCCAAGAAACTTTTCAGCAGCGCACTGGAGATTATTATGCAACTGGGAAATCCATTTAGAAAGCAAGTTCTTTTGAAGCATTTCCACAAGGATGGGACAAATCAAGTACAGAATTTTTAAATAGTCTGCTTTACTGTYACCCAGAAGGATGCCATATGAACAAAAGCTGGAGATGCATCCATCTCTATCACTTATCCAACAGCTGAGCACAGAAATTAATAATCCCTGTCTCTAAAGGAAGCAATCAAAAAAACTAACCAAAAAAACCACCACAAACCCAAGCCCTACATCTTCCTTCTCTCAAATTTTCAGAAAAAAGTTTATAGAGTTAAACTTGTGAAGGTGACAAYGACAGCATCAGGGAAATCTAGTAAGTCATGCTAACAAGCTCTTGATTTGCAGCAAAAGCCTCAGAAGTAACTTTGACCACAGCAAGAAGGGCAACATCTCATGACAGAACCATAACAAAACAAAGTCACACTGGAACACCATACCCTTTGATGTCTCTACTCAGAGTCGATGAAATCATGGCAACTGGATAATAATACACAAGTCCTACCTAATTCAGAAAGAACACGCACAGAAAATTCTGTCAATTGAAATTTCAATGATCTGCTTAGCTCCAAAGATGGTTGAATTTGGTCTGACGCGACACAATTCCGTAGCACCATCTTCTGCYATTTAACTGCAATTGTAATGAAAAAGATGGTGGACCTATTTTCTTTCTCCACTGAAAACAAAAAGCAACAACCAAWCCTTATTTTTCTTGAAACAAAATCTCCAGTTTGTTGGCATCCAAGCCTACTTGCACATCTATCTTTCCCTGAGCTGCTGCTTTTTGCTCTATTGCAGCCACAGTTCATTAAGATGAAATGTGTTCTGCTGAAGCTGCCTCATCAGTAAGTATTGCTGAAGCAATTTAGTAATGATCTTAATGCACAGTGCTGAATTTTTATAGCCATCTCAACTGGCTATTAAAATACAGCACTGCACTTTAAAATTGCTACTGCACCACTTCAGAAACAGTTAGCATGATGGAGCTGCAAAAAGCAATATTCATATCAGTGGAAATCTTTGTGAATGATTTCTAGAAAATTTTACTTAAAATCCACTATGAGATTAGATGTTCATTTTGCATATGAACACAGGATTCTTCAGACCTGCTTAGAGAGTTCTTAAGAGCTTAATGGTTTCAAGGGAAAAACAGACAAAATACATACATATAATATTGCTGCACAGCCTTCCCAGACATGTTGTTTACTTCTTTACTGCTAATGGAAAATGACAGTTAAATACAAAAAAGGAAAATCATAGTTATCATGAAAATATAAGACTTCAAACAAGTAATATCCTACAGTTCACAGGAGAGCTCCAGTTTTAAGGGAGATGACCAGCCAGAAGGAGGGATTTTGAATTCCCTTTGAAAATATCCTTTTTGATTTGGAAAATAATTTCTTTAATGACTGACTACTAATCTCCAAAGATGGTTAAATTAAGTGTCATGTGAGGACAAGCTAATTCCACCACTTCCTGCCATTAAACTGCCTTTTTWAACAAAAAACATAACAGATTTACCTTCTTTCTCCACTAAAGACAAAAAAGAAAAAGCCTGAAAAACTAGAACTGAAATGCCATTAGAATAATAACTATTACTTTGTGAAATTGTATACAAGGACTACTTTTCCTCAGGAATGGAAGGAACCACTTCATAGAACCAATGTGCGATTTTTAAAGAAAAGCTTCATAGATGGTAACTTACACAAATGAGATGGTGTGTCTTTACTGACCAAAGGCAAATAATACATTTGGTGTTTTATTTTTACCATAAAGAAGAATATGATAATAGCAGCTGTATGCATTTATCATCACTTAAATGAAAGAACATGATCCTCAGCCTGGGAAATATAAAGGTGCAGATATAACCTACCACTTTTACCTCATCAGGCTCTGGCAACACAAATGTTTCATAATATGGCTGGAAAACAGCAGAGGCTTTTATAGCACTTTTATCATGGTGCCTTCTAATTTTATGATTATCAGGAGAATACAATTTTCATGTGATAAACTATCAGATACTCACATATTCTTACATTAGGCAATTCTAGCCTGCAGAGAAGCCAAGCTTTTTAGTGATGTTACTTRTAAATGATAGTTTGAGCCACTACCTTAAAGCTGGAAAAATATGTATTAGTGTTTGATGGAGCACTTTCTGCTAATTGGAGGAAATATGAGTTCCTTCAAGCAAAGACATTTCACAATAAAGGGTATTTTAGTTTCAACTGTGTTAGTTTTCTATTTATACCTGAAATAAGTGATACTTCAGGTTACAGTAATATGAAGTGAAGCACTTAAATTAGAGTTGAGAACCAAGATAGTTTGTTAAACCCACACTTGAGAAAGMACCATATAAAAATGAGGAAGCAAGCAAACTATCTTTAAGTTGCTCCATTTTTCTGTTTTAGATAAGGATTCACAGAGCACAAAAGGAAGCGAACATTGAAAACCAGAAGTAAATTGACAGCTGATAGGATCATAAGAATGAAATTCTTCAAAGACCATAAGAAAAGGTTCTGTTCAAAATGTACAAAAATGATTTTGTTGAAAAACACTCTGGACCTTACAAAACATATTTTTTAAATTAGGAAAATATCTGCCTAACTTGTAATAAAATCCCCTATTCCCACATGCTTAAGTTTGTTATGGCATTTTTAATGTCTCTTAAATTAGAGAAAATAGATCATTAAAGTAGTAGAAGTGATAGCTGTAATAAAAAAAAAAAGAATAATAAAAAATATGTACCATCATCAGTCTGAAGCAAGCACTTGCAATCAGTTATCAAACAGTAAGATCTGAAAGCTCTCACTGTTCTCTGAAATTGGGAAATAAATAATTGGGGTTCTTTGTTTGCAAAAAGCCCTTGCTTTCATTTTAAGTGCTGCAGCTATTACCTGAGATAAAAAGGTAACTTTTGACTTTGCTTTGTTAGATAAAAGTTGTACGTTTCCTCCATTCCTTACTGAAAGCAGCACTTTTTTTTTTTTATGAACCCTCCATTCTGATATTCTGAATTGAACACTATTATTTAGCAGAYATTTTGAAACACACATCATTGAAGCGTACTTTTGTGACTATTTCAGTTGTCACTGCATCCTGGGTTACTATCCATGCGACAGAACACACAAGACATTTCCAAATTAAAGCCATCAATCCAAATTAAAATACATCTATTCTCATAAAAAAAGTAGCATGAACCTCTAGGAAACTACAGACAGCAATAGACTAGAGGACATTTCAGCAACAAGCCAAGATAAATCTACAGTGAAATCATACCTTATATTGATGGTGAAAAATTTCTGCATCTTCTCAAGAAAATCTCATAACTTACCAGTGAGYTAAAAATACACAAATTAAACCATACTGATTCTTTTCCTAGTATAGTAAGAAAGCTTCATTACCATCCATTGACTTTATTCAGTGACATCAAGAATAAACCAAATAGTTACAGGAAAAGAAAATCTACCATGTGCCATAGAGTCGCTTCAGTTCAGCACAGAACACAACGAAATGGGAACTCTGGAACTGGTTATGCCCAATGACGTAGGCTAACATTTAGACAGACATACATACTCTCAAAATAAATGCACATTATGCCCTTTATATTAATCCCATCTTATTTTTGCATATTTTATGGAGACATTTGGTTTAAGAGCTTAGTCTTTGCTGATTAAGAAATTTAGGATAAGAAGAATAGCCATCCAGAGGGAGCTACAGAATGGGGCTGAACAGTGCTTAAGAGATGCATTAATTTTTAATCTGAAGCCCCAAAACACAATCACACTCCAAATGGATTAAAAGAAAAGTTTTGATATGGCCCTAATTCTGAGAGCAGAAAGAGTAGAGAATTAAGYGTCCCTAAACACGTTTTACTGCCCAAAGCTGTGTGAGGTGGACCTCATAAGAATGTGTCACTGGCTGAATTCATCAGCAATGAGCAAAAAGTATGCTTTTAGAAACCTAAAAGTGAGAGAACTGCTRGTGCGCCCAGAGCCCTTCATCTAAAGTGTCGTGACCAGAAGGGCAGCTCCAGTCATCGCGGCAACATCCTGACCCAGCTCAAACACTGTAATGATGATAGGCACTATTATCATGAAGGGTGTGGGAAAGTAATCCTGTTTCTCTATGACTTTATACTCAAGCYACCAGAATATCCAGATAGCAAAATTAGCTGTCCTTTATGTTGTTCCTTTTTTTAGGGTGTTTTTCAGTCTGACAATTTTCGTCTGAAGTTTCCTGGTACYCAGCTGCTCTGCTTCACACACCCTGAACTTCATTTCTGCAGTTCTGATGTCTTTTAAGACACTACATTTCCTACAGAAGTGAGGTCAAAAGTTTATTATCTGATCTGACAGTGCTGTAGTCACAAGAATGCTTATTTTCTGCCCTTTCTTTCTCCCTTCTAGAACATTGTATCAGAGCTTAAATTATCAGCTATGTAGGCAAGTAGGTAGGTAATATTTTACATGACCTCTGTGTTTACCCAAGTTTCTCACTGCCAGAAATTTTCTACAATGGTAGAAATACATTTAAAAATGTATTTCTTCTAATGGTAGAAGATCATTTATAAAATGAAATTAAAATGAATCAAGTTAAATTTCTACCACTTGTACATCAGCATACTAATTGTGCATCATCATACTACTCAATGCTTCTGGATTTAGTAAAAGTATATTTGGAGYGTGATAGGACAGCATGAAAATCTTGAGGTCAATGGAACTACTTTGGTTTAAAATCCTTCAGTCAAACGCAATGAAATGCAATGGAGCACTGGAACACCTGAACAGTGACTGAAGTTCACAATCCATTGCCCATACACAGACCTTTGCAGGGTCTTACAGGAAGTTAATGCAAAAGTTATATTACAAAGCACAGAGCATCATTAAACTGCTTTGTTTTGAATGCCTGCATTTTGCTCCCCAAGAGCAAACACTGCAGCATGTGCAATCCATTCTCATTACAGACCAAGAAAAGCATATTACTTAATGACAGGATTTTCAGTAGTGTCTAAATCCCAGTGTTTTAAATAAGAAAGCTGCAAGTATGACTTCCCTCAGTTACAGCTGTCAGCCACTGTGTAGATGCTGGCTGCWAAAATCTGGAGTGTCCTGGGAGTGACTGAAACAAAACATCTACTGTTGGCTGCTCAATCCTTTGCAAAGCCATACTCTGAATTGTTTACCTGAAGAGACACGCAAGAGGCATACAAAAGACAATCYCCCAAGCACATGAAAGAGAGGAAGAGCCTGCAAGGATGACAGTTAGCAATTACCTTCAAGACACACACTGTGGCTATCTGCCAGTATTTGCAATCAGGTGTGTCAAAGTGATAATMAGCTTTAAATGCCTACTGAAGCTCTCTTTGAACCCCTGATTTTCCTATTACACAACTCATTSTGTCTTTGTTTACATCTTCTGCTCCCAAAAATAAAACTAAAGGGTTACAGGTTTAGCACACATGACACTAGGAGAGCCTTTTAGTAAAACAACAGGAACAACTGCATGGGGATCTGCATTTAGAAGGGACCTCCTGGCAGAACAAGACCATGCCCTTCCCCCTGTTACACACTCAAAGCCATCTCCTGACAATGCTTGTTCAATATGGGATGTTTAAAATATCTTCACCAAATTAATCAATGTCTTCCAAATGGTTGTTGCTGGCAACAAAAATAAATGCCCATTAAAAAACCCTAACCAACCTCTATGGACTAAACTTGTAAAAGCCCTCATCCTGAATATCTCAGATGAAATTAAAAGGACCTCTATATATAAAGCCTTGCAAATTTCCTTCTTTACCAACTTCAAGTGCTGAAAGACATAATCTACTACACATAGGCAATTTAGGGATCTCTGACTTTACCTAGTATTAGGGATGCCAAGACTTGCTTTCATGYGGTGAATTCTCAGAGCAGTAAGGAATGAGCTCAGTAAATGCTGGATTATATACTGACAGAGACAGTCAGGAAAATAATTGAAAAGATACTTGCTATTCCAATTTTGGTATGGGACAACCTCCTTGTCTAAAAAACAGCTTTACTTTCTTTATTAACTTTGTGAGTAGGAAAGAAGGAATGGTGTGGAAGCTACCACGCTAGTTTTCAGATACTGCTCTGGACACCAAAACATCCCAATTTCACTCTGAGAAGTTAGAAACATTGTTTATATAMATACTAAGTGGTTCTTATGTTGCATAGTAGTGGTGTGAAAGACCAGTTCACAGATAAATCATCTGAAATATGAAGAGATAAGAATCACAGGAGYGACTACAGCCAAGAATCATGGGTTTTATTCTCAACTTCTGCTAAGAGTTTGATGCCTTTCAGTAGCTAATTTTTTCATGGAAGATTTTGAAAAAAATCAAAGGAAAAATTCTCTAGATATTAAAATAGTATTGGTAAAGTTTTCACCCCAACTATAAATTATTTATTTTCTTAAWTTTGYTTTTTTATTTGTAGATTACAGAAAGTCTAATAGAGCAGGCTTCCTTACTGCCTGAATTAYGAAGGTAAAACCCCTGGCTTTTGCAGAAAACTAGTCTATCAACTTATTTTTTATCCAAGTTTCCAGCTAATTTGTTCCTATAAATGTGAAAATATAAAAAAAATATATTCAACTTAACAAGAAAATTTATTATTTATAGAATTATCTGTAGTAAACTTCATATAAGAATATAGATACAAAATTATATTTGCAGCGGTAAGAAGCAAAAGTTTTTTAGCTTGCCCTAAAAGGCACTTYTTTTGTATCCATTCTGTTTTATGAAAATAACTGTAAAAATAAATGGTTTCAGGCATACAATCAAAACAAACACGATGCAAACCCATTATTAGATAATGATTGCCTCTCTTGTCCATTTTCACGATGTAGCAAAAATTTGGTCATGGTGAATAATTTTTACTGCTTCATCACAACCAGAAAGGACAAGTTAATTTTAGTTTCTTTAGCTCTAGGTCTCTCAAAATGACTATTGCACCACATACTTAGTTTAACTGCAAACCTTTAGAAACACTGCCTGCATTTCTACTCTGAATTCACATGCATACAAAATACCATTAGAAATGCTCTTCTGTTAGAAAAACAATCCAGCATCGCAATTGACCACAAGAATTCAGACTTTCAGGGATTTACCATCAGATGCCTATTTAAATATATCTTACTCTTTTCCAAGAGCAGAGCTTAATGAATACACTGCAGCGTCAGAGAGTGCACTGTTTTCAGTGTTGCACTATCTTTGTTGAGTAATTAGAGGCCAAGCTCAACAATATGTCTCAATATATTAAATATACTCCACCACTGCGATGAAAAAACCCTATGGAGAAGGATATTATAACATTCACATGAGGGAACATGTAAGGGAGAACACTGAAAAAGCTGCAGATTATTTACTATAGATAAAATAGGATGAGTAATCTCCTGTGCACTGCATATATTAAGATACATGCAAATGTCTTCATTTCATAATACATATATATATATTTATCAAAGACCTGCTTATGAAATAGCTATTATGGATCAAAATAATTAACTGCTGTTCATTCTATTCACATGTACCATGGAAATATGCATTTTCTTTGTCCAGAAATTAGCTATGAAGAAAAATGCTTCTAGAAAGGATTTTGGCTTTTTGTTCTGTAACCAGAATGCTGGAAGCGATAAAGCTCATTTAGACTAGTGAGACTAGTGAAGGTTTTGTGCTAGATTTCCACATAATTTTGTTGAAGAATAAAATAAAATTCTTCTGTGTATCTGGGTAAGTTGATATTCTTCATGTTCCAAAAAGAACTAGAAGAAAAAAAAAAAAAGAAAGTAGAGAGGGCAAGCTGGATAATCAAAAAACCTTCTGGAAACAGGAAGAATTCAGAAACTCCAACAGAACCTTAAATCAAAGGTCTGAGTAAAGGAACTTTAGAGGTAGTATATGTGCTGCCACATAGTATCTCTGTGTCTCTTTAAAAGATAGTGAGAGAGTAAACATCGAATGAAGCAAACCACAACTCCTTGAACTCCTTTATATTTCAGGAAGAGATTAACCATGAATTCAAGTTCCACCCGCCTAAATGAACTACATTTCAGTATTTGACATGTCAACCAGTTAGCAAACCAACAAGGCCAGATGCCATTTAAGCTACAAGAGAGGCTAAACATCAAGTTTAAAATGGACATCTTTTTAATTTTCTTATCTACCTTTCGGTCCTTTGAACAACTTGATCTCCACGACGGTCTCCAGTATAGGTCTCCTTCGCCGGACGTACAATCGCACTATGGAGCCGGCCTCCTTCAGGGCCTCCACGGCCTTGCTGTGTGACACCTCCGACACGTCAACCTCATTCACTCGCAAGATGCAATCGTTGACCCTACAAGAAAAACAAAGAATCAGAGGTGCTGAATGCTTCAGCTGTTACTTCAGACCAAAGCAAGTTTTGCCAGCAGTGCTGTAAAATGAAGATGACTTCATTGGGAACCTCAGAATCGCAGAATATGATGAGCTAGAAGGGACCCATAAAGATCATCMAAGTCCACGTCTGCCATATGACAGACTTAGTGCAATATGCTGCACAAGCAATGAGACAGAGCACTCAGTCCTTCCAAAAGCCATACCTGATTCAAACTGGAGTCTACCCAATCACTCACACCTACCATCCTCCTTCATAAACTGGGGTTACATGCGCTGTAGTAACAGAAATAAGTAATAATTTGTCTTTATAGACTGCATTAAAACAGTTCTGACTGAACAATATAATTGCTTTGAAACACTCATGCTGCATGCTATTACTATGGACCATAGTAAGGACACCTACAGCTGGTCTTACGGAAATCTCATAGTGGGATACAAAAGCTGTTATAGTAAAAATGCTGTCCTTCAAAAAGCAGACAATTTAAAAGGGAATGCTTGATGTTAAATAATTTATTCAAGTTAAATTCTTTGTTTTCAACGCTGACTGTAGGCTACAAGATCTGCTGTATAATAATCACATTTTCTTTTTTATTAGAATACTACTAAAATGCCCTCATAGTCTTACTTTGAGCATTTACTACAGTATCTGAGGATGGACATATAATCACCCTCAACGGATGGTTAGATGGAGCTGCATTCTCCGCATCTGACAGATCTGTCCTAGTTGGAAAGGAAATCTACAACTTAAAAGCAGTAAAATCTATCTCCAAAGCAGCAGGCTAATGACTTAACTACTGGGCCATCCTTTCTTTGCAAATAAGGACAAGTGAAAAGAACAAATTCCAAAGAGCTAGATTAATTGAGACTCTACTGCTCTTGTGCAGTACATTTGTTGTGAGATGCCTCTAAGTATTTTGGGTACAGAAGAAAAAGGCATATTGTAAATGAATATGTTCTTCTGCATGTATGAAACGACAATCAGCGAAGTAAATGTGAGTTACTAAAAATATTCCCATTTCTGCTTTGTTTCTATACATAAAAATCAACTATCAAATATGACTCTTTACAGAAAAAGAACACTTGATCTGGATATTGATGAGGAGTCTTAGCCCGTGGAGGGAGAATGAAACTTTACCTAAGTTAATCAGAACTCTGAGAATTTAGGATGGCTTTTGTCATGTTCTTGTTCTGCTGGTTTTGTTTCAAACAAACTCAAATCAAAACGGCAAAAATAACACAGTTGTTTGAAACTGGTCAAACCTGGAAAGGACACAAAGCTCATGCTTCACTTCTGAGAAGAAATACTGTATCACAAATTTTCTAGATATCATTCAAAGGTTGGGTTTGGTGGTTTACTCTAATGCCAGAAGTTTCCATGGTTGGGAGGGGCTTTAAGCAATCTGGTCTAATGGAAAGTGTCACTGCCCAAAGCTGGGAATGATGGAAATAAAGGATCTTTACAGTCCCTTCCAACCGAAACCAAACTATGCTAGTATGATTCTATGCCTTTCCATACCTGTAGGCTTTTTTCCCTGCTCACAAGGAGGTTAATTTTTCATTTTTTAATAAATAAATACARTACTCAAGAACATATATGCACATGCTGCAACAAAATAAACCTAAAAGCATAGCAGGAAAAAAGTCAGTAAACTCAGCTTCAGAAAATTCTTTCAGATTGTTAAGTGCATGRTCTTACCCCTTAGGGACAAAACTATTCTGCCCTTGCAAGCAGCTCTCCAATGCATTTTCCTGGCTTTTCGTTCACCTGCCAAGTCTATGGCAAAATTTTATTTTTATGATTTCTTTTCTCATTTATTGCTGGATATGCCCTATACTTGCAAGTTGTTTTCAGATGGTGACAGAACTGTGCCCAGGAGAAGATCTGCCTCATAATCCAAGATAACACATGTCCAACAGAAAAGATTCTAGTAGCTTCACCAATACGTACAACAGCAGTTGTATTATCATATAATCAGAGGAAGGTTTGGGTTAGGTTGAATCTCATACATCTTAGGTTTTTGGGCTGCCAGTGCACATTGCCAGGTCATGGTGAGCTTCTCATCCATCAATATCTCCAAGCAGCTCTCCTCAGGCCTGCTCTCAAATATTATGCACACACCTAATTTGATTAAGGTCTGTAGAATCCCCCACACAGGTAACACATTAAAATGAGTTTGGCAGCTCTWCATATGGCACACTGGTTCATCTAGGTTCTTTAACATAATGAACATAYTCTACAAAACTTTTGTAGTATGAATTCAATATGAAGGACCCTGGACAGTTAAATATAGAACACATGCAACAATCATGTAAACCAGCTACAACTGATAGAAGAAATATCAGAGCTACTTTGTTAAGGGAGAAGGTCAGGGTCTCAGAGGATTACCAATTGTTGCTATCTTCAAAGCAGATAAGGGCTTGTATTAAGGAAAAAACCCTATTTTTAAGGGTTTAAATTTCACTGTATTCATCTGAGTTTGATTTTTACTGTTTTCAAGAAACTGCAGACATCCTTGAGAAGCCGATAAACGCTTCAGTCAACTTGTAAGTAAAGAAGATGTGTACAGTCCTTAGGCACTTACTGGACATATAGTAGGTGACAACTGGTAATGATCATTCTGYTCCCTTGTTCTGTGCAATATGGTGCCCTGGGGGGAAACCCAAAGCAGCCTGGTGTGGCAGCTAAGAGCCCCAGAAGACCAAATGGTCCTGCCAACACACATTAGCCCACTTGCCATAGCAAAGCTAACTGGAACTAAGTATAGACTGAAGAACAAGGGAATAATCTGTACTCCGTGGATCAACATCATGATACTAAATCCTATAGTAATCCACAGGTCTTACTTATCATCCAGACACCTCCAGCTAAGTSATATTAGTGTGACAATGCTGCTTTTCAAAAGTAGAGGTACCATGCTTTCCACTGCAGAATGGCCAGCATTCATTGATTCTTTCCAGCCAAAGCCAACTGATTTCTTTTTAGCTGCCTCCTCAGAAAAACTTGAATTGATATGGAATTCCTTTATTCTTTAGTCAGAGCATAGAAATCAAGGTAAAAATAGTTATAATGGGAAAATGAGTGCAAAACTATTGAATATATCACGCAGATATACACCTCCATGTATCAGTATGAAGATATCAGATAGGCTACAGAGGTAAGAGAAAGAAACACTAAACTTTCTCTTTATCCTTTGCTCCAGTGTCTAACCTTTTGAGCCTAAGTTTCCCTGTAAAACTGTTGATATTTTCTTTCTTCCAGAACTCACAAGAGCACAGCACCTTAAGCAAGAACACAAGATGCTAGGTTGCAAGCTGAAAGGATTATTGTCTTTTCGTCAAGAGGTCAGCAAATAATTATAATTCGATTATCTGACCTTAAGAGAATATGTCTACTCCATTAGCTAGAGAAGGATGACTCTCTCTCTCCAGTTTTTTTTTTTTTTTTATTCTATACACACCCTTACTATTCCATAATAACTAGAATTTAGAGCACATGGGGTAAAAAATATACATATTGATACTGGCTCATATAACTTCCTTCCAAGAGGAATTTTTTTTTTTTAAATTTCCAGTAAGAATTCAGAATAAAGGCTATCACATTTACTACAGCAGTCTTCAGATCTGTCTTTAAAAYCACAGAATACAGAGCTAACACTAAATACCAATGACATGTATGCCCTTTAGGGCATAGTTTCCTTATGTATAATGATCCTTAGAGATATGATCCAATTTCTGCAGCAAATTCACGTATACTCTCAGACCCCTTCCTGATATTGTAAAGTAGTGTAAAGCTCCTTCTATGTCTATTTCAAAAATAAAGAGACAATATTTACCAGTGGAAGAAAATTCCTGTCTCTGGAAGCTGGAGGGCAACTAGTGCTAATGAAAATGTCTGATGAAGGTAACAGCCAATCCTAACTCAAAATTTGACACTTACGTGATTTATAATGAAATTCCAAATATCTCATGATTACTACTGAAAATACAACTTCCTAAAACTTATGATGGGGGGAGGGGTTTGTAACTTACAAATGACACAGCAGAATTTAGAACCAAACTTAATAATAATTTGAAATCCTAGGATTGATTTTGACTTAAAAATATGTGGAAATATTGGTGCAATAAAACAGTAAACCTAACTGTATTTAACATAAAGGGCACTATTTGAAGTATTGAATCTCACCTCTGCTTCTAACAAGAACAGAATTATCTTTAGTTCTGAGGAAATTAAATAAGGACAAAACCCACAATGTTTTATTTCTGAGAGAAAAACATCATCATTCAAGCCTCTGAATCCATGGCATTAATCTATTGCACTGAAATAAATTCAATAAAATACAAGCTTTTCCCCAGTGATGCTGGCCTGGTGCCATCCCAGCTCTTTATGTGCAACCTCCACCCAGTTCTTCTCTCATAGTCTACAAATGTAGGATTAAAACCTCACCTGCATCCTGCTTCCTTTGTCTCCTCTTTACAATAAGCTTTCCAGGGGAGAGTTTACACCTCCTCGGCTCATCTCAAAGAGGAACTAGCCCTCATTGCAGCCCCCAGGCACACTCAGCATAAACCCTGGATAACCAAGCAAAGCAGTCTCCTGCCTCTTCCTGGCTGCACTCGCCCTTGCAACAAGTCCTCAGAAGTGAGAGTCGAAAGGCAATCACCTCAACCAAGCACCAAGGCAGCTGTGTGTGCAAAGACAGGAACTAAGCTCTTGCACAGCGTTTCCCTAAGTAGATTCACCCAGGCAGATGCTTTCTCCCCTTGCACTGGCAAGCCAGTTTCAGTCTGTTGGCCCAGGAAGCCCCAAGGTTGGTGGATGGCTGAGCTAACAAGCCCTGCTGAAAAGCAGGGTGTGCTTGCTCAAGCCTAGTGCAGTGCTTCTGCAGCCTCACAACTTGTATCAGCAACTGGAATAATTMTCATCCCAGAGACTGAAATAAAGAAAAAAACTCCTAAAATGTTTCTCATTTAAGTATGTGCACAGATTTTACTAAAATATAATGGAAACTCAGTCTTTCCTATAGCATACTACCTGTGTTCAGCCCACAGCCTCCAAAACCCATAAGGTTTTGGAGGGGGACCTGAAATTGTGTTGGTTATCCCCACAGTTCACTCCTTTGRATTTTTTCAGTATTTTGGGTGTAGAAAATAGCCATTTACCCTTCCCAGTGCAAGTGATGTCTTTTCCTGCCTAAATGGCAGAAGTTAAAATACGTGGAAGAGCATCAGCAAAAGACTGCCTGTGCAGATCCAGCTCACTCCCTCTAGATCAGGGCAGTTCCAGCCCCTTTTCCTATTCCCATATCTAGGGACAGGCTAGCACTARGTCCTACTTCTTGCCCTCCCAAAGTTTGCATGAGAAATAAAAAAGTACAGATGAAATACCTCCTTTGTATACCAGGAGTCTAGTGATGGTTTTGGAGGTAAAAGTGCCTGCTATAATGCAGTCAAGAATTTCAGATCACATCCAGGCAGGCTATAGGTCCWACCACCATGATCTGCAGGTGTCCTACCAGAGGACTTGGAGCTTTATTTCACTGCCAGAACACAGACTGAAGCTCAAACTGTCAGGAAACAACTCAGATTTTRGGAAATACTTCTGAATTTCAGAATGTGTTATTGCTTGAAATGACTGTGTTTCCATACCCTGTTAGAGACATGACCTTGCTGAGACCTGAGACACAACAGCACAGCCACAGAAATGTCGTAAGATATTTACACTGCTTGTCCTTTGCTACTGCTTTRGTTACCCACAGATTTCTTTTTAAACAGCCTCTTAATGAAATGCCAGTGTATTAAAGGGCTTGCATAACAGTCAYTGAATTTAAAACCCAAGTGCCTGGCTACAACATCAGTAAAAATATTAGCAGAGCACTTCCTTATCATATACGGCGTTTCTTCATCCCTCTCCTGGTGTTTCATTTATGACTCTAAGTTCTATTTTTGAAGTTGTAAGTCAGAAACAGAGAGCATACAGCACTATATAATTAGGAATGGAAAAGTCCCTGCAGCCTTTAGACTCTTAGAAGAAAATATATTTAGAAGCTTGAATATGTTCCTATTCACACAGTTTCAATAGAGGATGCATCAGCATTTCCTTTTTTTAAATCTCTTTTTTTTTTCCTTAAACGCCTTAAACTCAGCTGTAAGACTGCACTCCCAACACAAAATTGGCTAAAAAGCAGTTTATTTACTGTTTAAAGGACTTTGGATCTTTTCTGCATTCTACTCTGTTTCTGAGAACTTCCTGGACAAAGCTGGGGCTCTCTCTGAGTTAAGCTTTTTTGCCACTCCAAAGARATCCTTTTGTCCTTTTAGGTGGAATGCCTTTATCACAGGGTGTCTGGTTTTGGGAGTGTGTGTGTATATATATGTATGCACACACCTCTTGGCTGAAAATATTTCCCAACCTAATATCTGAAATCTGACCTCAAAGATACACCATATTACATCAAAACTGGCACAGTAAAATCCCATGCAGAGACATCCAAGCCAGCACAGACACTGACAAAGTAGATCTAGGGTAGAAATCCAGCCAGATCAACATCTTCCATATGTCTACAGCCAATTACCACAGGTAAATGGCAATATTAGTGCTCTGCAATGTTGAGCTCATTTAGCACTACCTTGAGCTTCTGCACATCCTGAAAAGCAGTGATTGATTTCAGGARAGTATCATTAGTAGCTCCCAACAGGAACAGAAACAGAAAAGAGAGCAGTCACAAACCTTTAGTACCAAACCTTGTTCAGCAGATTAAAACCTTGGCCTCTGGTAGCAGGATGGCTGCAGGCACACACCAAGGCAGCCAGGCAAGACAGCCAGCAAGGAGACCTGCACTGGAGCTGCCCTGCTGAACCTTCTGACCACATCCCTACCAAACACCCAGTRGCTCACACAGAGATCCAGCCCTTGGCCTAATGGAGACAGTGCTGCCCCTATGGGCAGAATAATCCCACTACAGGGAAGCTAAGAACTTAAATGTGTGGAATAAGGTGTTCGCTCATCTACAAGACAAAAGCTCCATGAAGTGATAAACTAGACCAGGGCTCCATCTAGTCTAGGGTTTTTTTCCAACTGTGGCCTTTAGCAGATGGTAAAGGAAAAATATTAACACAATTTTTTACCCAGAATACATTTTCAGGTGCTGGGCTTTTGCGAACCAAAAATACTTTTTTCTTTTTTTCAATTAATATATCTGGATAATTTCTTTTACACTAATTTAACCTTTTTCAAAACTCATGAAAACTCAACATCTCCAGTGTTTTTTATCAATGAATCTCACAGCTTTGCTATCAGCTAAAAATTCTCCTTGTGGTTATTTCAACCTGCTGTTTATTAGTTTCATTTAATGTCCCAAAATCTTTTTGTGAGGAGAGCAAACACAGGTTCTCTGGTCATCATAATCTCCTACATGTGACACCTGATTTTTCATCCTAAAGGGCCTTGCTAGACAAGACCTTCAAGCCAAAGACATATAGCTGAACTACGGGTAACACTGATTTAATTTCAGAGATGGAAACAACACCACTCATCTTTCTATATATYTGAATGCCTCTTGGCTGTAACACCTACAGATTTACAACTGAACTCTGAAATAAAATGGAAAGTTAAGGTCAATTTTTCCAATCCTCCTTTTTTTTCTTGACAAAAATGGCATTGGTTTATGCTGAACAAATTTTCCAGTTGAGCAAAAAAAAAAAAAAAATTAAATCTAATAAGCTCTGAATGAAAACAAAACTGAATGAACAAAAAGATTAGGCAGTCAGAGAAACAAAAATCAAAACAACAATCTGCTGTCTTCAATGTCATCTCAGAAAAACAGTTTCATTGCCTGTTTCCAACACTAAACTGTTGCACTTTGTATAATGTATTGCTGTCTTTRGATTGCAGTCTTAGTATCCCATTCCTAAATTCTAAATCAGCTCCTCACCCAGGAAGCATCCTCAATAGCAAGATGGCAGAAATTCGGCCTGAGGCTTTGACTTGATGAAATCTTTACATACAATACAGAAATTTAYAAGAGTACATAGCAATTCAGGGGGTGGGGGTGATGACTTTAAACAGAAAAAGGGTAGATTTAGATTAGATATTGAGAAGACCCTYTGGAAACAACCTTTACTGTAAGGATAGCGAGGTGCAGGTTGCCCAGAGAAGCTGAGGATGCCCCACCCCCTCCATCCATCCATCAGGTTGGATGGAGCTCTGAGTAACTTGGTCTAGTGAAGGTGTCCCTGTCCATGGCAGGGGGGTTGGCACTAGAGGGTTTTTGGACCTTCCAAYCCAAACCATTCAATGATTCTATGTGATGAACTCTAAAAACCATAGTAATGTATGCAGGTCCATGTGTAAGATTGCTGCTGCACAGTCCTCAGAGCATCCATGAAGAGGAGATCCTGGTCCACAGCCTGTACTTTGTTTTCAAAACACCACACTCACTGCAAGGTTGCTCTGGCCCAAGCAACCTTTACTTGCCTTTGAGGAAGTGAAAGACCCTTGAGAGGAAAAAAAAAAAAAACAACACCACATTGATTTCATAGCCMCTCCAGTTTAGTGGTCTGACAAGTCCTCTGGAAGCTGGAGCCTCACATTCCCCAGAGAGGACAGTGAATGTAGGTTCCCCACAAAGGTGATTTTTGCCACTACTTTTTTGAATGAAGGCAGCCCTGATTTGCTCTTTTCCTTTGGCACTTAAAAGCCATTTGGACCTAATTTTGTACCAAAAAATGTTTGCTCAGCTTCAGTATAATATTCTTAAGTCTTTTTAGACCTGGAATTTGAAGATAGCAAAATTTATGCAGTGATGCAGCCCAACATTCCATTGAGAAATGATCACAAGGGCAATGGAGACTTAAGAAATAGGTTATTTAAATTACTACAAGCCAAATAAAGAAACAGTGAAATTTAAATCTGTTGACACATGCACTGAAAACTTTTAAAAATGTACTGCTGCCAAATGCACTAAGTATTCGTATTTTAAATTACTGATTAAAAAAAATCACTTGGTAAAGAGATTCAAGGCAATTTCTAGTTGTAGGAATGAATTTCTTACCAAAATGTCAAAACTAATACCATGCAATGATCATTCACATAATTTAAGAAACTTCAGCTTCAAATAACAATATTTCTTATGAAAATGATGAAAATAAAAGTGTCCCACTATTGATTTCTAAATCAATATTAATTTTGAAATTTGGTACAATATTGACTTRGTATTGTTTCAAATCTATTCATAAAGGCAGAATGCAAGATGGTCAATAATATTCAGGTGCTAAAAATGTCAGTATATTCTAAATCAGCTCCAAATGTAATCCTCTAAATCCTTGCCATTGGGAAAAAAAACCCAAACAACCTATGCAGATAAAATTTCTCACATATCTACTTGATGGCTGAGCCAATAACACTAAAAAGAAGTGCCATTCTTTCTGTGTCTGATAAAAATCCAAGAGGTTAAAAATGTTTCACATACAATCCCCATGCAGCACACGGAGAGAAGCARAAGCCCACTCAGACTGATGCCTCCCAGAAGAGCTTCATCTCCTAATGCACACTTTGAGCATGGGGAGTAGTTATTAACCGATGGTAGCTCATCTCACAGGGTGTAGCTATATGGGCTTGAGGGGAGGAGCACCTGACACCCATTCAATTTGCACACAGACTCAAGCATAAACTTCTAGAATAAAACCCAAGTTTAAGTACATCTACAGCAGGAAGACCTCTTCTTTCATCGTGTATTTTCCTTTATCACAAACATCCTGAAAGCAGAATGATACCCTGTCACTGCATAATGAGTTTGGAGGTACAGATGTTCTAARTCATTTATAATGAAATTATTTTCTGTGCCATCAAGCTCTCAGTTATTGCTTGGCCAGAAAACCTCAAGGCAAATTAACTTTCTTGCTAGGTAAGCCACACCTGTGGTAATTTCGTACAGAGTTTATGATCTTACACTTCCCACATTATTCATTTTAAAATGTCCTCTGCATAATTAGCATCCTCTTCAAACAGAGTTTGGGACTCCAATACACAAACATATATCCAGGTAAAGCTGYTGGGTTGGAAGTGAACCAGACACACAAGTATAAAAGACAAATCAAAACAGTTGTCCAAACACGGAAGAAAATTTTGCACTTTGCAGATATGATTCCCACCTCAACTTACTGGAAATGAAGCACAACTTTACTAAAAGCAAAAGACTTGCAG
This sequence comes from Cardinalis cardinalis, assembly GCA_014549065.1. Classification (NCBI taxonomy): domain Eukaryota; kingdom Metazoa; phylum Chordata; class Aves; order Passeriformes; family Cardinalidae; genus Cardinalis; species Cardinalis cardinalis. Next base: position 2,884,162 of record JACDOX010000026.1, on the reverse strand, counting down.
CAGTGCAGATACAGTACAGACACAGATACAGGGAGATGGAGGCCAGCAGCTCCACCAGGTAACGCCTGCAGACACTGCCCAGCCAGCAGCCCCAGCCAGCCCACAGCTGTGTTTAAATGTCTGTGTTCCATGGCAGCAAGGGGATGGATTAGGAAGCAGACAGGGAAGCATGGGCAGGACAAAGCAGGAAGGGGAGGGGGCATGTGGAGGGTGGGCAGGATGCTGGGACTGGTAGGGACTCCTTAAGCATTCTCTTAAATGTGCTCAAACTTGTATCAAATTTTCTTTATTAACCTCTTGCAAGATCTATAGGAACTAATGTTTACTTTTTCCATTCCCCTCTCCCAAAATATTGCCCCACCCTGCATTTCTTCTCCCTCTATATTTCTCATCCAGCTCAATCCTCAGTTTTGATATCCTTTGCTCTTACCACATTTTTCCATTCCTCTGTCCGTTCTCTAACTCCCAAGTTATCCTCAGTCTCTCTGCGTCTCGTCTCCTGGCACTGCCATGAACGATGCTTTCCTTCGGCAACTACTCCTACTAGCAGCCGAGTGCTGGAGCTCCCAGTGCATCCAGCCCTGCTGCTGGCTTGGCTCGATCCGGGCGGCTCTGGCAGCCTCTAATGGTGGCCAGAAGGAAAATTGCTGCTCCCAGGACAAGGTGTCATATATGCCCGTCAACAGCTGAGGCCGGAGTGGAACACCGGAGAGGTGAAGGATGAGCAGAAGGAGGTGTAGGTAGCTGTGGGGTGTTGTGAGAGGAAGGTGTTGGGATAAAGGAAAGGGAAAGAAAACAAATCTCTGTAAAGCCTGGGATGAATGAGGGCATCAGGAAGCAGCCAAACTCCTCCCAGCTGCAGGGCTGCTTGGCAGGTACTGGAAGCGCCGCGGGCCAGGCGCTGTAGGTGTGGTGGAGGGCAGGGACAGCTCTGGCTGTGCAGCCCTGACTTACCCTCGGAGCCCCCGGTCTGGCTGTCCCCAGTGCCATGAGGACTGCGGGCCCAGAGCCCAGGAAACGGCGGCGCCCTGGGCCAGGCTGTGGCGTGTCCAGCCAGGGGACAGCCGMGGCACTGACCTGGGACCAAGGTGTGCTTGGCCTGCTGAAGGCACTGAACTGCTCAGCTRTTCCTCAATCCAAGTTAAAATCCTCCCAGCTGACACCAGCAGAGTCTGCAGCGCGTTCAGGTTAGTGCAGGAAAACCAGTTACAACAGATAACCCAGGAGGCAATCCCAGGTTCAAGATTTTTACAAGTGCTTTTCATCTGGGGCTCTCAAAGGGCTTTGCAAATATGAACTCGTTTTAGCTTCACAACAACCCCCGTGAGGCAAAGATAATGATCACTGTATCCATTTTACAAATGGGGAAACTTGAGCACAAAAGAARAAAAGTGTTACCAAAGATCAGGCCCAGCAAGTTGAGCACAAAACGAGCAGCACTGTGCTTGCACTGACAAGCAGAAAACCCTCCCTCCTGCTTAGGTGTGATTGGAATAGCTATTCCCAACATAGGTGCAGCCTTAAAACGAATGGAGGAGGAGAAAACACGTTGTTCAAGTTCAGTAAGAACCTCCACCAGCTTCAGAGCATCAGTACCATTAGGTTGCATACAACACAGCTGCAACTCAGAGTAGAGTACAAAAAGGTACCCTACAGACAAAACACCAAGCTTGTTGCTTGTGTTGCTGTGATTTGGAGTAACACACAGGCTGGCAGCACATAGAAACATGAGCAGCACATAGAAACAAATTTTCCTACATCTTGCAAGTTTGATACTGAAACTCCCATATTCTGGAGAACCCCTGCTCTAACAGYCTCAATAAAAGTGGAATGTAACAATGATGATGTACTATCAGAAAATATGGCTTGGCTAAAGTCTGAAAGTCCAAATTCTTCATGCAAACCACAGCCAGGAGTTTTGACAGCATATGAACTGTCTCACCACGTGCTAGTGGTGTCAGAAATAAAATGCTGACCAAGTTTTTACTTAGAATATTTAAAATTAGAACTTTGCTGCTTAAAAGGAACTTACTTTTTTTTTTATGGTCACTCAAATTAGTTAATTTTTTCATCTAAAATATTATTTTCAGGTTTCGTGAAAATTGAAAGAAATGAAAAATTCAATAGCACCCTGGAGTGTTACACCTGTTGAGTATAGGAAGAGATGTGAAATATTTTTTCCTTGACTAATACTAGAGTCTACAGAAAGCTGATGATTTCAAAGGTATGCAACCACAGAAAGCTTCTTCCAGATGAATTGCCACTGAGCTATTTAAGCTTTTAACTGCAGTATTAGTGCAAACATGTTGATGAAATAATSACTTGGATTTGGCTGCATGATGCTCTTCTGCTACTGCAGCACTCTGGGGCGACTGTAAGTCAGGCAGGATGGGTAATGAAAGAAATCTTTGGAGAGAGACCTGTTAACCAGTTCAGTACCACTGCATGGAATTTCCAGTGCAATGGGCATTACATATGCTAGAGTCCTAGTACCATGCTAATTTGCTTAAGTGTTAGTCACAAGCAGTGGAATTCAATTAGTGGAAAAGAGCTCAGAAATGTACGGGGGAAGGTACTGATGCTTTGTGCTACAAAAGAAAACTTCTGCAAAAATGTCCATCACTGATGTCTATAAAGAGTCTAAAAAATTAATCAGTTTCAAACACCACAATCCAGAGAGGTACCTTTTATTACTCATTAACTTCTATTCTCTTTGCCTGAAAGTTCAGCTGTTAAAACATAGTTTCACTTTCCTTGCATCTCATAAAAGGATTTTTACAGCCTACCACCCTATTTTCAAAATAGGAAAAGCATAATATAAATAACGATAAATAATACAGTATAAACCAATTCAGAGAAACACTGGGGATCTGCAATACTGAACAAAGAATGCAAAATTCACATACAAAAAAAAGAGAAAGAAGGATTCAGCCAACAAAAAATGAAGTGGTGCAGAAAACAGAGAACAAAATTACATGGTCCAATATTCCATTGACAAGACATATAAGTTGTTAACTTAAAACATGAGCTACGGTAAAACGCGTTCAACTTTGAAAATAATGTAGGAAAATCAGATTTGAATTTTGTGACCTGCCTTTTTCATGTAGATCGCCTGTGGTAATTCTTTTTTTTTTTTCAATTCCATGGCAGCTCAAAAAAGATACAGCTACACAGACAGAGTTAATAAGATCAAATTTCTTAACACAAACCAGGACAGAGTGAACAGTCAATATTTCATGATCTAATTTATGACTGTCTGCAAAGCAAGCATGTTTTGCCTAATAGGGTGAATGCCTCTTTATTAACTTACTGCTAAATTATGTACTGAACTAATAGCATTGTCAGAGGCCTGTAAACAGTGCAGATATGAATCAGTGTTTTGTGGCAGCACCGTAATTATAACAACATCCTGAACAAGCCGTGTGCCATTGCAACGCGCATAGACCTGGTACTGATAGGCTTAGTACAAGCTCAGAAGTTAACAGGGACTTAGGCAGCTAATCACAAAGCAGACACATTTCTGCTTTGATATATAAGGATGGTTGAATAAAGCCAGTTCCCCAGCTGTATTAGAGGCACATGACACTCTTGTAAAGAACACGATCTCTCCTGGGAAGGGCTCTTCATGTTAATCTGAAAAGGCCTCATAGCATCATTCTCAATTCAGTTTTTAGCAAGCAATCTAGAGCTATAAATGGACACCAGTGGGCAACAACTGTGTGCCTGCTGCTGGAAAGATCTGGGCTTCAGTGTTTTTGAATTTCAGTTTTCAAGCTTTGAACTAATAGCATGAAATCACAATTTTTCCTCTGTGATTCATTTTAGTGAAACACAGACCTATTTTAAAATTTTGATCAGAACACAATCTTTTTTTTTTTCCCCACAAATATCCATGAAAAAGGGTCTTCAGAGTTCCTCTCTTGCTACATATAGCTCCCTAAATTCATAATCTTTGACACTTCACAGCGGGTTAGTTGACAACTGAAGAGAATACCAATCTAATTTGTTTAGAGCCTTTGTTGGTAGGCATTTAACTGAAGCCTTTAAGGCACAGAAACATGAGAGAAGGAATCACTACTGTATTCCAAGCTTTCTCCCTGATTTACTGGATTACCAAAGGCAAGTTATTTTGCTTCTTGTCTCCTGCCATTAGCACATGTGTAATGTTCCTTTCGTCACACCAARTCACTTTGAGAGCTGAGGGCAGGAGGGAAATCCAATGGGGAAAACTGGCAGGGTGATGATTAGGCAACAGAGCATGCCTAAAAAATGCTGCAGTTTTACAACACAAAATCTCCTAGCAGTCAGTAATTAAAGAAAAGGAAAGATATATTAACTAATGAAAGAAGATCAATGCACAGCCTTAGAACATTTTAACCTATGATACTCAGCTAGCTGGGGCTACCAGTGCTGTTTCTGATTAGTCTGCCAAAGCTAACTCTCAATTGATCTGCTTTTCTCAAGCTGTTGAAGTTCTCCTTACAAATGTCCATGCTTTTAAGGAAAAACAATTGATAGGTTCACAAATGGGAAGATACTGGAAATCAGTTTCCTAGAAGAAAGAAGGAAGGATAAACAGCCACAGCTCTGGGAAGCTAACCAGGGCAATGTGCATCCTCCCAGGCACAGCCAATTTCCTCCCTTGGACTCAGCTCTCGTATCAACCCTCTTTCCTCTTGAGTACAGCTCAGGCTTAAATACCAAAATAACCTCTGTCCAAATCTACCTCACAGTCCTGTGAATTAACTCGTTCATATTCTGTCACATATGCAATAGCTGACTTTAGTATCACAGGTTCAGTAAGATTCCTGTGACCAAGTCATTGGTATAAAATGTAAGATTTGAATTCTTGTTCTATAAAGATGGTTTTATTTACTTTTTTAGATCCTAAGACCTTTTAAAACTCTCATTTTCAAACTTGTCTTTTCAAGAAGGGAAAGTGTATTTTTGATAGCAATACATAAGAAACTCATCTGACCCTCTCATTCCTGTAGAGCAAGAAAGCTTTTCGAGAAAGCTAGCTCTACCATAAAATCAAATTTAGACTGCAAGAAACTATAATCAGCAAGAGTGATTCTTGACTCAAAATAGTTTTGATTTATGGTTGCTAAAAATGTATTAATATTTTGTGAGTCTGTGCTTTTTAAAACTTGATCATAATTGAAAGCTTTGTGTCATTCTTTAAGTCATTTTCTTCCCCCAATAAAGTTCTGCCACTAAACTGTTCTTCTAGTTCCAAAAGCTGATCCCTTTTGTTCTCACAGAAAGATTAATGGTTTTATATGTGTTGCCTTTTAGAAGCCAGAGATTGACTTATGATCGATAATCCAAAAGAAGCAACTACTGAATATTATATATTGAAGTCGTTTGCTTTGTTTAGGCAACTGAAACAAACTCTTTTTTTCTCTGACACAAATGTAAATAAAACAAAAAACGGCACTGAGCCATAAGGATTGGAATTCTCTTTCTTCCAGAGAAGAAAAGTCCAAATTCAGAGCTTCTTTATTAAAAAGTAGATGTTTGCCCATGGACAACCACCATTAATGGGAGAGAAGAAGTTTTTATGCATCAAAAGTCTTAAAAGATCAAATTGTTGAGAGAAATCCTCCTTCAACTCAGYGGGAATTACTGCTACTTTCAGAGAGTTTATATTCTCTGTCTATCCCTGACTTGAAACTCAAATCTTCAGAGAAACACAGTAGGAAGCATTCAGAGAAAAAAATAATCTCCATTTAGTTCCAAGATTGTTATAGTCCCATTTAGCTAAATAATTAAATCTAAAATTGTTCTTAAAATTCCATCAAATTATATATTTTATATTATTTACAACATATTAACTTATACTATATCCACAGCTTTACTCTGCAAGATGAAGCAATAGTGTACTGATCTAAGTGTCTTCTAAAATCTGAGTTGTGCAGTGTGATGGTTCTTACACTGGTTCTACAAGCCAGGGAATTTCAGGGAGAGTAGTACATAAACATATCCATTAGTACTTCCTTGGGGAGAGCACTGGAGGGGGTGCTGATCACCCCTGTCTGGTGACCAGCAGCRGGACATGAGGAAAAGGAATGAAGCTGCTCTGGGGAAATTCAGACTAGACATGAGGAAAAGATTCTCTCCTCAGAGTGTGGTCTGTCCCGGGAAGAGGCTTCCGAGTGAAACGATTGTGGCACCACACCTGACAGAGCTCAAGGAGCATCTGGACAATGCTCTCAGTTACATGGTTTAGTTTTAGTAGTAGTCCTGAAGCAAGCAAGGAGTTGGACTCAATTATCCTTATGGGTCCCTTCCAACTTGAGATGTCCTGTGGTTCTGTGCATCTCTGATTTTTGGAAGTTCACAAAGTCTCTCAAAAAAGGGATGTTTTTACGAAGATGAGTGAAGTCTAAAGTGACTGATAATTATTGCTATTTTTTAAGCACAGATATGGGTCATGAAGTGATACAAACCTGTATTATGCATTGCACCTACTGTCAATAAAAGGAATAAAAGGTTTTCCTCCACTAAAGGAAAACCCCAGGAATTTAATAGTCTTTGTTTCAGTCTCACACTCAGATTTTATTCACAAGAGTAATCTCCAGATTTGGAGAACAATTCAGGTTGGAAGGGACTTTTGGAGGTCATTTAGTCAAATCTCCTGCCCAAAGCAGGACCAATTTGAAAGTTTAATCATATAGCTTAGGAATTTATCCAGATGAATTTTGAACCTCTTGGAGAAGAAAGATTCTATAATCTCATGGAATACCAATTACATTAAAGAGATCATTTTTCTTGTCATCAGACACAACTGGAATTTTCCTTATTGCAACATGTGACTGTTGCTTCCAGTCCTTTCTTTGTGCATCTCTGCTCACCTTGATGTTGGTCTTCGGTGCTGTCAGAGCACACTGCTGGCTGAGGTCAAATTTAAGAATCACCGTGTCATTTAAGTTGGAAAGCACCTCTTGAGAGCCCATTGTCAAACCCTCTTTGCTGAAGCAAGTTTACTTGCTTTAAGTTGCCCAGGAACATGTTTAGTCAAGTTCTAAATATCTCCAAGGATGGACACCCCACAACTTCTCCGAGTTATCTGTGTCCAGCAACCCTTACCACAAAAAAAAAAAAAAAAAGAGTTCCCTGATGATAAGATAAAATTTCATGTGCTTGTTGTCCATTGCTTCTTGCCCTGTCACTGGACACTACTGATAAAAGTCTGGCTTCTTTATCTTCACTCCCTCCCATCAGGTGTTTATCCAGATATTTATGTACTTATACATMTACCACTGAAGAGTTATGCTTTCCCAGGTGCACTAGGCTGCATTTGCTTTTGTTGGACTTAGGTGACACTTCAGCTGACCTACTCCTCCCCTGTCAACCCATGCATTCAGATAAATTATTCCTAAGGTTCTGGAGCATGCAGTCAATTTCTTACAGGTTGCTTTCATAGTCTTACTGTTTGAAGAACTTCACTCAGCTAAGTTAGATCAAAGGGACATCATGTAAAATGCAGTGGAAGTGATTTTACTGCCTTTTATGATTAAAACCTGACAGCAGATATAGAAGCCAGTTCAGACAGCCCACACTGCTATATAATGTAGATTATCTGCAGGCAGAATGTGAAAGAAAAGTAGACAAAAAAGTATATATTTTTTCAGTCAATAAACACCAATCTCCCATTCTCAGATAATTAAAAATTGGGCTTTTGCTAATAAACCTATGTTATCACTACCCTTAGTAGTTGTTTTTGCATGTTAATAAGCTTTTGTTCCTTTAGAGTGGACCTAGCTGATCAACTCTCTGCTATGAAAAATTAATTATCATGTAAGTCAGTGAAGACTGCCCCTGGATATGGCCCTTCAGTGGCATATCAGTAATGGCCACTGATAACTATATTTACAGGTATTCCTAAAAAGTGACAGAATTGTGACTTTGCAGCAAAATGGAACCCATTTGCCAGATAAAACAAGGAAAGGAGGAATCTTTWTAAAAATCTGAGAGTAGGAAGAATGCCCATACCAAATATATGTTTAAAACATTATTTAAATCTTAGTAAAAAGATAATTATACTTCTACTGCTAAACTTATATTACAAAACACAAAGTTTGCCACATCTAATCTTAAAAACGATTAATGAATTGCCTTTGTATGCTACTTTTTGTGGGTTTAGAAGGTCTTTCCAAGATGTTTACAACACAGAAATAATCATGAGTTAAATCTACAGTAGTTATTTAATACAGGGATGAGTTATGAAATATTTGATTTTTTACRAAGATAGCAGGATACTGCAATTGCTTCTGTTTTCTTAATAGCTTAAACTAAAAAAGTTTTCATATGTAATTAAAAATTCTACTAAAAAGATACCATTGCTTTTTGTAAKGAATTCTTTTTTTAGTAGAAAGGTAGCTTCAGGTTTAAGACCCCTTTTATGTTGTTCATCATGTCTATTTCAACAGCTTGATTTTCAAACACTGCTGTTTCTTCATGCTGTTTTCCATGAAGCTCATCTGGCCCAATGCAGACATTACAGTACAGATCAATACAGCTGGACTAGGCAAAGAAACTCCTTTTCATTTGAGTCACTAATGAAAATATAGGCTCTTTTATTCTTCTGTTCTATTTTAGGCATTGGCTTTATGATGAAATGAATCACAACCTAGAAATGTTTAGGTTTTTCTTTAGACTAGCTTAGGAGTAGATAGCTGCATTTTAGTCATAAAGTTACACATTATTAGTCCCATTCCTTTTACCTGCAATCTTAGTTAAAACTAAATTCTTCAGGCACTGCCAACCACCACGACTCCTCATCACTATTATAGTAAAAAAAAAATAATTTCCAAAATCAAATAATTACTGTAGCATAAAAAATATTTCAAACTTGCTCAGTAAACTGGCAAATTCCCCTTACTTTTAGCTTTGAATTAAAGGAAAAGGCTTCAGGAAAAAATGTTGTTACCATCTGGTACCTTTTATGAATTTTAGACCATCTGTTTTTGGCAAAGGCTCTCAGAGATAATTTCAGTGCTGAGACCATGAAAGCATCAAAATTTTACCCCAAGTTTTTCCAGTTAAATTGGCTTTTTTGGAGCATTAGCAGGCTGCACAACCAACAGCAGGGTGGCAGCTTCTTTGATAGATGGAAGCCTTTCYGCATTTGGTCCATAAGGAAAGACCATTACAAGCACTTCCATGGTTCCTCTTGTTTAAGGGAGATGCTGCCATGTATTTGAGAACCCCATCAAGGGATCTGTATGTTTGTTTCAGGCTCTAAAGCAACAGATCACTCTGGAGATGACTCAGAACATACAGCAGAGCCACCACATCCTCAYGGAACAAAATAATGTTTGGAAAGAGCAGTAAACACATCTCACTACTGCAGCCAAATAACAGGAAGCATCTACAAATAGCTATGATTATTTAGAAATGGCTTTGTAGTTTGGGMAGTCTTGATAGCTTAATGTATAAGACCAATGTGTAGTTCCTGAGCCATGAACTCAAAGGCCAGGCAGTGAAGACTTGCATGCTGATATTCAGGTTTCCTCCTGCTGCCCCRTCTCACCTTTCTGCACTAAAGTAAATACCTGCTACTAAGAAGGAGGTGGCACCATCATGTGTTCTCTATAATACAGCATTTAACTACCCTTATTCAGTTGCTCTAAGCRCCTTCAATCAGCTGTCTTAGCACAAAGGAGACTGCAGTCACGTCATTTGCTTCCCCTGACCCCATGAAAGATCCAGYTGGCATGTGGCTCCCAGAGAACAATTATAATAATTACACATTTTGTTTCCAAACACACGTAATAAGTTTGTTTTTACCTGAGTCTTCCATCCTCTGCTGCAGCTCCTCCTGGTATAATCTTAGTAATGAATATCCCAGGATCATCCCCAATGTGTGGGTTATCTGTTCCTCCAGCAATACTGAACCCCAGGCCAGAATTTCCCTGGAAAAATAATAAAAAGTAAATCCATCAGTCAGATGCTAGATTTCTACCGAATTCATTTGCATTGCATGGAAAAGTAACCTTGCTTCTTAAAGAAAGCACACTATTTGGCAACTCCATACTTGAATCCAGGTGACTCAGTCTGAAAAAATTAATTGTCAGTTAAAGAACAGAGGCTGTGAACAGAAAGGTTTCCTGGAGCTAATGACAGAGTTAATGGATACTCCTACAGAAACAGGATTTGACCTAAATTTGTTTTCAAAAGCAGTCACATAAATTAGCATCTCAACTCCAATATTAATTCATCCAAGTCAATGAGAGCTAGAGGCTAAAAACATCTCAGGGCTTTGAAAAAGGACTTTCAAAATGACTGTCATTTATAAACAGAAACAGTGAAAAACATCTAACTCTGAAGTATTTTATTATACTAGTTTCTGTTGAAGACTGACATGCTTCARAAACAAACAAAAAAAATYCCACAAAACAAGAGTACTTCTTTCATCCTACTGATCTGCTAGGACAAAATTTTTGAAAGACATTATAAGGCYCTACTCAATAATCTCACTTATTGTTTATACTATTTGTGAGAATATCATGAAAGATAAATAGATATGTRYACACATACATGCTCTTGCAAATTAAGTTGCTGTTTTTCACACACATTTCAAAACCACGATTCTAATTCTTTTTTGGAAGTATATATCAGTAATGCTTTTCTATACAATCAACCTTAAGTACATGTTTTGTTTTTTTTCCTGTGTGAATTAACTTTTTTCCCAAGGGATTCTTTCTTATTTACAGAAAGGCAGATGCAGGTTTAAGAACCCGTGATGCATAGGGAATGTCGTAAAATTCAATGCAATGCATGCTTCCTTCTTTAAGGGCCTCTCAGCCAAAAGTATTTTCAATTAGGTATTTAGACTTATCACAGTGATATAACTACATACATATTGCAGAATATGTACTGCAGATGAAGTCTATTTAGGGCACTAAAATACTTTTCTTTCATTACATTCTCAGACTATTGGAAGTTTGTTTCTTTTACTGCTGCTTGTGATCACGTATCTAGTTCTGTTCTAGTGAGGAAAGTTATTAATAGAAATGGCAGCTCCATACTTTTTTTTCTAAATAATTTAAATCAAATGTCACCTCTGCATTTTTCAACTGTACTTCAGTGCACTCAATGTGATGCATTTTGTGCGTGAAAGCCTACATGTTGCCTGCCTGCAGTATGTCAGATTCTGAATACTGTTATCAGTATTCTGCATTCACAAGAGATGCAGTTCACATTACTCAAGAGATGAACACGCCATGTGCAGCTCTGCTGTCAGCATATAATTGTGAACTAATTTATAATCCAAGGAAATGGGTTTAGGACTGCACGTATTGCAACGCTTCTCACCAAGCTATAATGTGGAAATCATTACAGTACTGAAACACTCTGTATATATTTTCTGTAGTTAGCAAACACCTCCAGGCCAGCATTATAAATCTTTGATTTAATCTCCCTTTCATCATTAGGATCATCTCAGATTCAGGCTGTTCTCCCAATATTTTAACACATACCTAATTATACAGCACATTTTACAGTAACATGCACTCTCTAAATACTTTAGGAGTGTTTTCCTGAATTCCTTTCTATATGACATATTAATAATTAAGCTAACTGTCAAGCACAAGAAAAGACTGCTTATACATACTTCAGGAAACCTGGAAAAAATCCCTAAATATTGGTAAAACAAAAGGCAAATTTCTAGAAATTTTGAGCAATACCTGATTTGCAATCAAAAAAACCCCAACAAATCTCTAAAAATAAAATTGTTGTATTTTTTATTAACTTCAAGGAGATTATAAAAATATGCAGTATCTGTGTTTCTGAAAAGAAATCTCAAAATCTCAAAGAATTTTCAAATCTSCAAAACCTGGTTTTGATAGGAAAAGGCAAAGAGGAGGGTAACAAGGACAAATCTGGGCATAAATATTAGYACAAGACACAAACAGCAACATCACAATTTAAAAAATGTATCTGAAGAGCTTTAAAAAACTATCAAAGCTTGCCTGTTATGTGGGGTGYGCTTAGTTACAGTTCAATTCTCGATATTTTAGGAGGAAATAATTTCTGCACTCTTTTCCTTCTACTGTATTTTTTTCCATTAACATTTTAGAGCTAAAAAATGCTACAGCAATGCTGGCTGTAAGCAGTGATGTGGTAACACTGCTGCACACTTCTCAGGAGAATTATTGCTATTCTTGACATTTATCCATAAATGTGCATCTGTTATACTGCAAGACTGTTCTGATTCTGCCCCTTAGGAGCAACCTTTTAAAAGCACAGGGTAGCACTCCTCACTGGCACTTCTGTATCCAGAAAATTTCAAGCAATTATTCAGGCTGCAGTCCTTGACTTGATCAACAGGATCTACAAGCTGCCAGGCATGAGCTGCCCTGACAAATAGGTACATCCCTGCARGGCTTTACTGCACCAGAAACTCGCTGCAAAAGTTAAGAGCAATTACACTTCTTTTCCCCCTCTATAGTTTATGAAGGATCTGCCTTGCATACATGGAAAAATCTTCTTTGTACCTCAGATCAAAGCCAACAAGGCTAAAAGCAAAGCTACAATCACTCATGGCTTTTTGAGAGCCTTGGTTTGAAAAATAATGCAGTAGGAACATTCTGGTTAAAAGTGACTGTATTTCAGTCCTGAGCAGCAATACTGACACACAGATCTCTCTGTGCCTTGTGCTTCTCTCCATGCTCTGCATTCGTGCAGGTTCTCCAATATATTGTCACTGTACTAAAATCTCATTGCCCKTGTCAAGCTGTAATTCCCAGTTCCAGTAAGTACTCTTTACTACTGCAATGCTTCCTGAACATTTCCACAAGGCTTGGTTCYCCACCCTTTAGTTTTTGCACCTCCTTTGTCCCCATTCCAGAAAAAAAAAGTGTGGTAATTATCTTCACAGTTTTTCTTGGCRTATCTGTCTCCCTCCCATTTCACGTGAACCAATGAAAATGCCATCCCGTAGCCCAAAACAACAACTGAACCATCCCTTAGCCACGRCATTTTCCAAGGTGGAACACTCATGCTTTCTCTCATGCTGATTCATGTTTGGGAGCGGTTCCCCATAAATATCAAGTTAATTCACTGTACTCTTTCTACTCCAAACCTTACATCCCTGGGATGCTTACAAAGCAAGTTAAAAATGAGCTCAGAGGCCTAGTGACAATGCAKATAAATACTTAATGAGAACTAATAACAGCTGATAGAGAAAAGTCTTCCTCTTTTGGAATACTCCACTGATACTTCTTAATTGAGATTCATATTTAGGCCTTAATATGTTTGCCTATTTTATTTCAGGATCCTTCAGCAGAAGAAATCTATGCAACAATCCCAACACTTCAACAACTTGTTGAAGTTTCAACTTCCCAACACTTTAACAACTTGTGAAGAACAAGCCTCATACCTATAAACTTTTAATGGTATTGCTCAAACATCATTATTAGCATGTGCAAATATATATATATATATATGCACACACACATAGTTCTGTGATTCTATATAAGGCTTCATATCCAAATTATTTTGTGTCCAATTATTATTAGCTAAATTATCCCTGTACCTAAACCTTTCCATCTCTTTGTCCAAGCTCTCAATTTCTACTACTACAAAACCCTCATGTAATTAGTTACTGACTATACGAGGAAGATTTACATAAAGTTGTACAGCAATAGATGGATGAATGTACTTTTTAATTGTTAGTTTAGTTTCTTACTACCTTCCCCACCTTTTGTTGCAAGGCTCCAGTCATGCACTCAGACTGAAAAAAGGCTTAGCATAGCACAACATGCCCAGTTTGGTTTAAACAAAATATTGCCTGAGTTTCCTCCTATTCATGCTGGATATCTCATGCTTCTCAGGGATTTACCATCAAGCTCAAATTTGTCTCTTGGCTCAGCTTTACTTTTCAAATACAGAAAATTAGGTCAAACTACCACATCAAAACCATTTCTCGCAGCCCAGCCCCTGAGGCCGCCTTCCTGCTCTCCTGTGAAGGGAAGGTCAGCACTTTGTCTTGAGGTTTATTACACCTGCCTGCCTCCTTTATGACTTTCTCAAATAGGGCTTTGCATGCCACAAGGACCATCTGAATTCTTTATAGCTCAGCCTGGGCAGAGAAGAGGCCTGGCTGTATTTCTTCTGGCCCTGGGGTGGCAGACAACCTCTGACAGCCACACAGCCTGACTGCAGATGACGGTGTTACACCTTCTACCAGCACTGAAACACAACACTTGGGGACAGAATAAGATGACAGATTATTCACATGCCAGGGAAAGAAAATAAAACATGTAAGTTGTGGCCAGTTTGAATCTCGTCCCTCAAGACTGTTATACTTACAAATAAGGATCACAAATATAAATAAGAACACCCGGCAGGTACTGGTTTTGGGTAGCCAGAAGGCCTTGAGACCTATCCTTCTTCTTGCTTAGCCTTCCGTCTCGTGTTCTCCCATTACACACCTCTATGAGCAGCCATMTATCAGGCTGCAACTTCATAAGGCTGCAGCCTTTTCATTTTGTCAGTAGTTGACAGAAGTGCTCCACATTCTTCTGTAGGAACAGAGTTTAGCTGACACCAAGAGCTACTGAAGTTATTTTTCCCATGATATTGCAGTTCAACATGGATGACAGCCTTCACTACAACTAAAATTATTTTGTCCTTATTGTGTCTCATTTGTCGCTTTTTTTCTGCTCAAGAAAGCAGACTAAGAATGATGTAAAGTCACTCAGTCTTCAACAAAATCATGGAAGAATGTAAGTCCAGATGAGAAAGAATATCAGAAATGCATATCAAGAGCAGACTGAGTATTTCTCTGAAAAAGGGATTGTATTTTACAACACTAGTGATTTGTATTTTACCATATTAAACAGGCTTACCACAATAACATGGAAATTGTTCTCCATTTAATTTCTTTTAAATTCCAATCAATAAGGTGACAGCAGAACTCACATAGATGCTTTTTGAGTGAGTTAATTACTTCAGTGCACCTAAAATAATTTCTCAGAATCTTCTGAACTGATGTGATTTTGAAAATCTCTAGCATTCAAGTAAGAAAAAAAAGAAGTTGAACATCACAGAATTCACTTAACTTTTGCTGCAACCTCACCCTGACACAACAGCATATCAGGAAGCCATCAGAGTTTCAGAGTCCATCAGTTAGACAGTAAAAGTCTAAGACAGAGGGAGTAATTGTATTTCCCAAAATGTTTTCTAGAGGTTGAAAGCTGTTTCAGGTGACAACACATAATTCCAAAGCCTCTATTACTTAAATACTCTTTTAATTTTGGTGTTTAATTTTGGGTTTTTTTCCCCCCACTGGTTTAAGGGTTTTTTTTTTTCCTATACACTTCCTACGTCTACTCTGGTGTTCACAGCCAAATTTCTGGAATATTTTTCTTTTACAGATGACTTTAAAGTATGAGTTGCTGCCTAAACTTGCAGGTTTGGTCAGAGCAAGTTTAGTCAAGAGAATGCTCACAGAATGATAGCTCACTCACTCCTAGATTCCTAAAGACATTTTTTTTAACTATTTTTTTAAAATTTCTCCCATTGTTACAATTGTAAAAGACCCTCTCAACTTTGTTACTGSCGCTCCTTAAAAAGTTGTGTGTTGCACTTGTAATGGGAATTATCCTTCAGCTTTTCAAGAGCAATCATGATCTGTAGGTTCAGAAAATCCTAACCTCTCCTGAACCTAAGCAATGTTGGTTTTATCTTGTTTATGCAAAATTTCAAAATACTTCAATACAAAGATAAGCTACATCCTGTGAAGGCAGTGTAGGCTTGGCATTCATTAGAATTTCTTAATTTCACATACATGAATGAAAATGCTAAATTTTTCACCYTTGGCTACTACAGTCAGGATGCTTTCTCATTCTTTAAGCATACTTTTCTGATATAGTGTTGGTTAAGACATTATACTCTTTTATTAAAAAAAATATATTTCTTTGGTTTTGCTTTTCAAGTCTTCTAATTTAGCACGTTCCTTTAAGTAAATGTTGCTGCAAGAAATGTTAATTCATAAATTACTGAGTTTGTTTCAGGTAGTGGAAAAACACCCCTTTGCAATATGAAACATACTGTGAGACACTTTCATTTGAAACTTGCTTTTATATATTTTAGGAAGTTTTAAAAATCTTTTTGTACTCATTTCTAACCTTCACATTTCTGCTTAAGTGAAGTCATGGCTTTCTTTTAAAAAGTAAAATATGAAATCAATACTTGTTTTCTGCAGATATTCAAACGAGTTTGCCTGAACTACTTAGCAAATTTTTATTATATCCAAAATTTACCTCTCACAGAGTACTTTTTAATAACAATACCTGTTTTATAAAACACCAATATCTGAATCTTTGCTAAGGTTGTTAACATCTTTGGCTTTGGGTTCTTGTCTCAGGATACTTCCATTTCAGATGAAAAAGACAACACCTTCTCCCATGAGACAAAATAATAAACAAAACAAAAAAAAACCAACAAAACCCTGAAACTCCTTCCAAAAAATCACATTCACTCTTGTTCTACAAGACCAGGTTTCTCCAAGAAGTACTTGACAGCGTAAGAAAGTGAAAGCTGAGAATGAGACTGAGAAACTTAGAAAACTGTGTGGAATTAGTTTTTTTGGAAAGCGATAGGAGAAAAAAATACAAAATGTTATGGGCAAGCAGAGTGAATCAAGTAACATAGTCTATAAATGAGACAAAAGATTGAGAACGGCATCCCTAATTGGCATGGAATAATTAGATACGGACCAGGATTTGCTGCTGCTGTGAAACAGTGTGTAAAAGACTTTCTCTTTTTCTCTGTATTAAAGCAGATAAGGTTACCTAGTTCAGCAYCTAAGATGCTTATAAGGAGGAAATATCTCTAGGTATACCAAGCCAAAAAAGGATGATTGTGAGAGATTACTGTAAAGACTGAATAAAGTCTGCAGAAGTACTCAGATAAGATTTTTCTCCACAAAGTACTTCTTACCTAAAAAATACAGCTCTCCTTTATTCAACTGACAGTGAACCTATACAGGGGTTTTTTTTCTACTTTTCACTAAGCCATGCTTAGATTAACCTCACATATATAGTGGAGATGTTACCTGTCACTCAACAATGCCCAGTTGAACAGCACACTGCCACATTTGCAAACAACAGCTTAACACATTTGTCCTGGATTGCAAGGCAATGTGTGTATTTCATTTACCATCTGTAAGAGCTGTGGCAGTTATCTTCTGTTTATTGGGCAGTTTTCTTTATCTCTTCCACAAACCAATCCTCCCTCCAGGGAGACATCTGCTGTTAATGGGCTATGGAGTGTCACAGCATAACTGATAAAAATTACAGCATCCCATTGGGAGATGCTCCGCCCAGAAAGGAAAGGCAAGCATCCTAACTAGATATAATCTGAGATTTTAAGACACCGAAACGGCCTTTCCACTAGATTCCCCAAAAGAACAGCTGCCTTTTCCACTAGATCTTCAGAAGAAAACTACACCCTTCTACAAGATCACTGCTTCAACAGAACCACACCTATCACTCCAAGAAGACTGCAGCCACCATTTCAATTAGACTGCTACCTGACCAACAGGGTGTCAGGTGGTATTCTGACTCTGTCAGTGTTGCTTTGTATTACTGCATTGTTTATTTTATTTTTTTACTTTCTTTCCTAATAAAAAACAGTGATTCCTGCTCCCATATCTTTGCTAGAAAGCCCCCCCTTGATTTCAAATTTAAAACAATTTGCAAGGAAGAGGTTTACAGTTTCCAGTTCAGGAGAGGCTCCTGCCGTCCTTAGCAGACACCTGTCTTTTCAAACCAAGACAACATTAATGCTCCATCCCACTGAAGCAAACAGGTGATTTTATAATATGCAATGTACTTTCATCCAATTCAGGATTTTGATAGAAAATGTTTGTTAAACCCACCTACTCAAGGCACTATGATCGTTAAGACAGGATTCTGTTCTGCAATTCTTTCACAATCTGGCAATTATACTAGCATTGGTTTTTACCTTCCGAAGAAAGAGTGATACATGCCAAATAACCAAACCATTTTCTGCCACACAGCGCCTGATTTTTTTGCTGTCTCCCACTCTATAAAACTAATCCTGACACATCTAGTTCTGTCTTTTGACTTCAATCACTCCACCAACGTTTTTGGGTATTTGCACGTGCTGTACTGTATTGTACTTCTCCTCTCCAGTGTTTTGTCCAAAGCTCCAGTTTCAAAAGCCTAAACATCAAAGCTGCATTTATGTCTCATTCAGGGAACAAGAACATTTGCATATTTACCAGAGTACTGTTGAACTCTTTTTTACTTTCAAATCTACTCAAGAGTAACATAATTCATGAAATTCTCACTTCTCCCACGTACACTGGCACACTCCCTAGAGTCAGTGTTTTGAGACTCCACAGTTATATCATGTTCCATATGGTACAGATTTTCATCTCTCACGATGCCATTTGTTTTCAAGCCCCTTATCAGGTTCAGCACATTCATTACAAAACCACAATACACTTGACTACAACTGCTTCATATGCTTACTCTCACTTGATAGCTGTAGAGTGATATTGTTCTCTCAATGCTGCACAGACCAAGTATGGTATTCAAAAAATACGTATTTCAAAAGATTATCCAAGGGATTTTACTTTTCATAATACACATGAAATCTATAACACTGTAAAACAGCATATCTAGACAAGGAAAGAAACCACTTCCAAAGTGAAGCAACTCATGAAAAAGTGATAGCATGTCCTGTGTTTCTACACAAATTGAAGTAAAAGAATAGAAGTGAATTCTCTCCAGGTTGGTTTTTCACTATTTTATCTCTATTAAGCCCATATTAACAGCCTCTGAGCTGTGACAGACATGTATGCCTAGCTTTTTCTTCAATGTGTTTCTTGTGCGACTTCAGCGATATCGGTTAGAACTGTCTTTTCTAGCATTATGGAACCATATGACCTTGCCTGTTCTATCACAGACAGGGAAGTGGGGCAACATATGTCCTCTTTATGTTGGCTTCAGTGATAGCAAACAAATGTCACAAAAAGCAGTCTGATGAGTATGTGAAAAGTAGCATGAAATAACACAAAATATTCAAAATTTTTCATCACCAAAGTGGAATAGGGAAATGCTGGTCCTGGGGAGTGAAAAGTTTCACTTCACTTGGGGGCAAAAAAAAGGATAGAAATAAATATATCTATCTTTCTATGTCATATGGTGTCACTCCAGGCTAGAGTGACCGGCTAGCTTTAGAATTCTTGTCAGCCAGACCTGAGAGCTTGCTGAGCTCCCAGGGCTACACAACAGAAAGTGAAATAGTCAGACCAAGGCAAGGAAAGCCCTCACTAAGTGATAATAGCAACTTGACATAAGGAGGGTGGGAAAGAACAGGAGATAGAGTAAAACACTAAAAAGACTTGAAAGAACAGCAAAGCTTTTTCAAGTAGCAACCTACTTATAAGACTTTGACAGGATCCTGGCTGAAACTTTCACAATGCAATTATCTGCAAAAACTGAGGAAATTAAGACTTGGGAAATTAATGCTTAAATGGAAGTCTATGACAGAAGTAGACAGTCACATCTTGTACAAGGACTTTGGGAACAGAAACCTGATTTTATTGAAGCCATGGAAACCACATGGTTTCAGCACACAGTGGTAGCAATTAAAAGGAAAGAAGAAAACTCCTACTGCTGACTATTGTTCCTCTCTAATGATGACACCTCTCATCCCTTTCTGCAACAATTCAGCACTATGAAAACCCCAATGGATGTCTTGAGATTATGTGGAAACTCCTTGGTTAAACCAGTTTGTAGCTCTAAGTCTTTGTGTTGAAAAACTGCTGCATGCCTAAATGGGTTTATTTTGACAGATTGCAGGATCACTACAGCATTGCTGTGCAAAGCACTTAAGGGAATTCGAGACCCCTGAAGTATCACAAGTGCTGGAATAAACCCAAGTTCTAAGTTACTGTCTAAGCTATTGTTCTTTTCCATTTGATTGTCATATTCACAGATGTGAAATGAGTGTATTTAGTGGTTCTTGCAGTTTGGTTGGTGGGTTTTGTTTAGCATCTTAACATATTTCAACAATTTTTTTGGTTGCATTTCTTTACTGGAATAGATATATGCCTAATCATTAAGGTTAAAACTCTGAAATGTTTACTTCCATTTTAAGATTTAGATAATATTTTCTTTCCAACTCTTATTTAATCTCGCATCAAAGCAAATGCATGAATAAAACTCCTCATTTGCTGCCTTATTCAAAATCATGATCTTCAGGGCATGTAATCTGGAATAAAAAGGTAAACTATTAATGAACTAAAAGACCCCTAGGACTTAGAAGTTCAAGCACAAATCCTAGAGGCAAATAACTGAGTATTTTTGCTGTTGCCTCACTTRCCTTTCCAACACTGCACTACTCCAGTGGCCAAGCATGCAGAGCTTAGCATTGCCTTCTCTTTTCATATAAATTAAAGCAAGCTTTTGAACACATTCATATGTTGAATAACACTCAAGAATTCTCTTTCAGGCATTTCCCATGATGCTCAATTATAGGTTTTATTGAGAAGAAATACAAAGAAGGATAAATCAAATGCAATTCATTCATTTCCACAGACAAACATCTAAATATAATTTTAATGTTTTTGTGGTGACCTATTTTGTTGTAACATTTCATTTCAGTGACCACTTTTTTCCTTATTCTTAGTAAACCTGACTAGTGACCCTGAGCAGCTTCAAAGCTGTCTGTTTCTGAGAAAGAGCTTGGACAAGATGACCTCCACAGAATGCTTCCAAACTGAATTATTCTCACAAAACACAGGTGTCAAAAATACGAAATATGTTTCAAAATCTGCTGCCAGCCTAGGAATAGTTCAGACACTAAAAACTTCCCTTCTTAATTTTATCTTAACAATAACATGATACTGGAATGGCTCCAGAGATATTAATTTTCCAAGATTTAAAGCTGTACATTTGTAGGTGCAGAGACTTTTTTGACATGATCTCTGTAAATGTCAGATGAAACTCATGGCTGAAACTGCACCTTGTGTAACTTCCACACAGTTCTTCGGAGCTAAACAAACCAATTTTGTCAAATGAGAAATGCAAAATTCTTTACATTAGAAAAATCAATCCTAAAGTGTCCTTTTGGGGGAAAGAACCAAAGAGGAATCTTTTACCAGGTATACGTTTGCCAAAGTTGGGAAAAACATTCCTTAGGCAATACTTTTGTTCTAGAAATAATTTCAGATAAGATTCCCTGTTCCTTTACCTACATCAACATTTGTCAAATGCTTGGTCATGTTCTCTATGCACTAAGCACATACATAAACCAGTACACACAATGCTGTGCAACAGTTCTAGACTACCATACCCCAAAGCTGTCATCTAATAACATACAATATCAGATTTTTTTGTTGTTGTTGGAAATTCAAAGGAATTTTAAAGTTCCCATGTCCTACTTCTTATAAGTGTCATGGTAATGAATCATATTGAGTCATATTAAAAATACCTAGGATAAGGTAATAGCAATTTTCAAGTTTAGTAACATTATTTTAAAGGTATTTGTCAGTGATTCACTAGTAGAGAATAATGGTCTTGTGATTCATGGTAAAAAAGAAAGTCCTTTCCTCTCCAGCTGTACAGATGCCACTTTTTCCTTTTTGGAAGTGGTAGGAATGCAGGCTGGGAAAGAGACAGAGGCTAAGCCAAGTTTCCTACCAGAAGAAGGGAGGTTAGACTAGAAATCTCCAATGCACACTTTTTAATAAGAAAGGTAAAAGTCAAAAAAGACATTTTCACTCCATATCAGACTCTCCATGAAAAGGCCACAGTCAGAGATGCCTCTGGGTCAAACACAGATGTGGCTCACTCACAGATAAACACATTTAAGAACAGTAACAAGTTTGGTGAGCAGAATTTTCAAAAGAATAAACCTATTCCTATTGATGTCTGATAAAAATGACACCTCTTTCAAAAGAAAAATACAGGCTACAGGTAAACACTTTTTGAAAATCCAGTCTTTTATCTTAGTTCCTAACACTTCAGATCGAGTTCCCTTAGTATTAGCTGTATTGTTTTTGTCACTAAAGACCCATTTTGTTGGTTCATTTTAGGAGTAACAACTATCAGAAATAAAGCTGAGGTTTCTGTTATTGGCAGCATGAAAAAACATGAAGGCCCAGCTTCTACTGTGTTCCTGGAACGTATTCCAGATATTACCCAGACATTAAACTAACAATGCAAACTAAAACCTAGAAAAAATAATGCTTCAGGAAATGAAAAGAATTATGTGACACTGTGAGTATACTTCAGCAATGTGAATGGGTTTGAAATTTTAGTCATAAAATAGTCACAGAAAATAAGCAGTATGTCCCTGATACTATAACCTCTCATGCTAACTTTTCAACAACATTGGAAAAATCTCAAGAAGAAAGCAATTTCAGCTCAAAAGAAAATTATTACTAACTCAGCATTTTTAAGTACCCCTAGCAGTGCAGTGAAGCTTTCCCTCTTTGTTTTACTCATAAACATGCATATTAACTATTGCTACTTCAAGACTTGTTAATTCCCATGTCCTACTCCTATAAGAGAGGGAATTCTCATATCCCCTTCAGAAGTAAGGAATTGTACTGGGTTTTGAGGCATGGTACTGAACATTACCAGGAACTAAAACCTTAAGGAATAAAACRCCTAAAATCCTGATTTTAACATCAGCAGAATAGATGGAGCTGTAAGAACAAGGAAAGAATCTTATCTTCTTTTGGATGATTGTGGGGTTTTTGTACAAAATAGGTGTAATCCTTTTTACCTGTCTTTTAAAACATGTTCAGTAGAACATTTTCAATTAGGGTAAGTATGCCACATACCCTCTCTCTATACTGCATAGAAGGAGACACTTCTGCATTGCAATTCATCAACATGCAAATTGGCACAAGTCAAAATGTTTCAGATACATTTATGAGTTGCAATCAACCTTCATTTAATAGTTTCCTAGTCCTGGCATGCAATTTGTGCTCTGAAAAGAGAGAGAAAATTGAGGTAAGAAAGGGTTTTAAAAAGCAAGAAAAAGAGAATGAGTTCAGAATAACCAGCAGGTCGGTGATGAGGAACTCATCTGTGCTGCAAAACCTGAACCAAACTACTGCTCTGAACAGGCACCACTGGGGTTTACATTTCAAAGGAATGCCCTAATCACTAGGCACACTATCTCTGATCTAATGAATATATAATTGCATATTCAAATGGAACAGGTCCAACAGGAGAAAGACACACCTGAGCAAAAGTAGGCATTCATCATGGACAAATCCTTGTTACAGATAGGGCAGAGGAGGCATGTCAATCCCATTTTCCCACACCCTGGATAAGTATTCTTATGATTGTGAATGCTCTTCCTTCCACTTGACATATTTCCCCCAAGAAAACTTGTGAAAGAGAAAATTTGTGCCAGAGTGAAGTAGAGGTAAAAAAAGAAGATACCTCAAAAGAGTTGGTGAAGAACATTCTGCATTCAGCTCTTACCCTGCCATCTGTTATATATAGCCAAAGGTGGAAACAATTAGGAGAAATTGCAAGTGCATTGGCTTGTTTTTCTTAAGATTCCTCCTGGAAATTCACTACAGAGATAGAAGGTATTGTCCCAAAATACTTAACACGAGGAATCTGTATTATTTTCATTAACAAGTATTAAATATTTATTTTCTTTTGTTTTTAGGTTTGTTTAAAATCCTATTCAAAGCACAAGCAGGGTAATTTTAAATATTAAGCATCTCTCCTTTCCCATGTTATGAATTAATATAATCTAAAATTAAACATACATTAATGCATATGCCTTTTCCACAGTGCATTGTCATTACACTTTGTAATATCCACAACCTCGGTTCAGTGTCAGAATTTTATTTTACATGCCTAAGTATACTTGTACAAATCTACTACTAATAATGGCCATTTCCTTAAAAAGCAAAGTAGGGGACTGAATTTTCCAACTGAAATAAGGTTTGTCATTAAAATTCTAAAACTAGAGAATAAATTACACATTGTCATTGCAATGTAAGCTACTTCTTAACAAATATATATGAAGGGCAGAAATCCATCAAAGAAAAATGTAAGCATCATGTCATATTATTTTTTAGTATCTATTAAGGCTTTTCATTGTCTCCAAAGGGTCGACCAACAAAAAAAAAAATCCATGCAGAAGTTAAAGATGGACTTTTTTTTACTGAGAAACTCGTCGGATACATGTAATCAAAAGAATCTCACCACTGAACAGTACATTTGAAAGAGGAAGCCTGTGGGATGTACTGTCAAAGTGGTAATTTAAGAATTTAAGACATGACCAAAATCTCTAAGTTATGCATATGCTTCTTTTATGCCAAAGCTGGCACCATCAGAAGGGGTTAGATTCTGAATAAAAGCAACAATCAGTGAGTTAACAAACAGCTTTTCAACTGCCAAATGAAATGGCTGTTAAAGGCTGATCTTAAGAGGGAAAAACTTTGTATTTGTTTTCATGGTAATCAGATGTGGTGGGATACATGAACAGGAAAGAGGGGACAGCAGTTCTATAGGCAGCAATGCATTTCAATGGCTGCCTCAGCTTTCTCAATATAGAGAAACCCATTTAGGCTATACATAGTGACTGTTTTAACAATACCTGAAATGTTTCAGTGCACACTGGGTATATTCAAGATTTCAGTTAAAGAATAGCAAATGGTTTATATCTGGCAAAGATTTTTTTTTGAGATGTTTAGAAATACAGTGTGTGTGTGTGTGTGTAAGTAAAACATATCTTGACACTTTTTTCTTTATTCCTTTTAAATTCAGGTGGGACATTTGCCAGTACAGTTGTAACAATTTACAGACTTTTGATCCACATGAATCTCCCCTAGATACTTCCTCCACTATTCACTTCCATAACCCCCTGCAGTCACTTCCATAGAGATTTATAAGTTTAAAACTTTCTCTCCTACAACATAGAGTTTGCACAAGAGGACAATGGCACACAATGATGGGCAAGTATTAGCCTGTCCCCTTCCGAACCTGGTCAAGATTCAGAAACACATCATGGGCTTCACCTATTCTGAATTATTACAATTATATGCATCAGTACAAAGGGGATAATTGATTTCAATGCATGTAATGATTTACTACTTTTAAGCCACAGAAATATAGAACCAGCAAAAAGAAATTATTTTATAATTATGTAGCTAAACAGAGAGAGTAAATTCTAATTCCAATTAATACTTCAGTTCAGTGAGACAGAAATGTAGTTGCTCAATACTGAATTAATTTACAAAAAATAATAATATGCCACAATATGCATTACAATTAATGCAACAAGTGGCTTCAAGGAAATTCTTTGTAGAATTCAAGATATGCTATTAAAATAACAAATGGCAAAACAGTATGAGGATTTGGAATAATATCAGAGAAATTTCTGAAGCTTTTGAAACCAAATTAAAAGTGTTGCATGGGACTCTAGTAGACAAGGATCCAACCTGTGCCTCAAGCAACTATTAGATCTGTGCCAAAAGCTGCAACATGATACTGAGATTTTAGAGATATCATTTTACATGGAAATTAAAATTTCACCAGACAAATAGAATGCTTGGGTGCTTAAGTAAAAAATATTTGACTTGACCCTTTCTAAAAAACCTGATTTTAAAAAKGTCCCATCTTTGAGCCTACGCCACCATCATATGTGCTAACACCACAGAGAGAACAGAACATGTCGTATGTCTGGCATCACCATCCACCCTCTGTTCTCCCAAAGTGCTCAATACACATTTTGAGACAAGATGCTTAAAGAGCTTTGTTTCATTTAAACTCAAGTATTTCTGCAATAGTTGTTTTAAATTATTTTTTTAAATTTATTTCCTAGCCAAATTTTACAATAATGAATAAAGAGCACTTAGGTGAAACAGAGCAAGCATGTGACTAACCACTTACTTCCCTGAGGAATGCTTTTTTAAAATTTACTGACAAGAAAAACTATCTTCTCACTGTCACCCTGGCTTCACACAATTTTCTTAATTAACAGGATTTTTTTTAAATGCCAGCACACAGATGAAAATCATTATGACAATTAACAAAAATATCTTGCTTTCAACAAAGTAGCATGGCATACACAGAGCAGCAAGTCAGACTGCTTCACGAGGAACATTTCAATACACAGTCAGGAAAGCACAAAAAATTCAGATCTAAACTTAAGTTCGTTCTGCATTATCTGTGAATGCATATTTTTGCATGAGTCATCCACAGAGAGTGAACCCACAGCTCAGAAAGAACAAGTGCTATGAATACCAAATTTCTAAGCGTAGAGTGTTTATCCACCATCTGTTGTTAAACAATCCCATAACTCTATTTCATAAAACTTTTCAAACTTAGATTTACTGTGTCAACTTATGAAATAATATAAAAAGGATCACTGGCTTTCATTTAATTGCACTGTAAACTTTTCTAAACAAGGTACTGTACTGAAAGGGGGATTATTTTTTGTTGAGCGAATAAAACTGAAAGGGAAGAATATGAGCAAATGCAAAGATGAATAAAACCCTTTTTATCTCAAAAAATTACACCCCAGTGGACATATAAGATTTCCTCCAGATTTCATGTGAAGTTCAGCCTTAAATAGATAAAAAGAACAGCCCTCTTTTCCAGCTCTGCCAAGTATAAAAAAAACTAAATTCAGTTCTATTTAAAAGGGTCAGAAAATAGACAAAAATTGAGAAATTAATTAAAACTAATGAGATGCATTGGTTTCACATTAATGTCATACTTCCAGAAAGGCTCTCCCTTGCCCAGCAAAGATTCAATAAACCAGTTTCTTAGAGAAGCCATTTACAAGGCATGACAATACCTAAATCAATAACAGACTGTGTTTCCTAGGGAAAACGTGGCCAGGGAATATTGTACTTCAATAAGCAGCAGCCCAGTGCTTTCAGGGATTGAGCACCTTCCATAGATGTGGCTAAATATTCCAGGGAAGCTGCTTAAAAGAATTCCATCTTTAGGAATGAATCCTGTACTTACATACTCCACATGTATTTCTTCTGTCAAGAATAACTATTGATTTTCCATTGGTAAAAAGATTCTGGATCAGGCTYCTACACTGAATATATCATAGAGTATGTATCCTACCTACTCTCTGCGCAGGAAATTCAAGATTAGTTAGTAAGGTATTGGTAAAGTATTGGTAATACACAGTTAGTCTGTACCTCTGTTTACTTTTCCTTGATAATGCTTTACAAAATTTTTACTCTCCCAGTGATTAGAAAGACTAGTGTGTTGACTTAATCAGTCCATTCTTCCATATCATGCCTGTAGCTATTTTCATTTTTCCTTAATAGCAAAGTAATCAATCAAGTAATCCTGCATAATAGTTCTAACACCAAAATTCAGAAGATTAGTTTATCTGAGCTTGCTCTTACTACATCTATTCTCAGAACACTTACACGAAATCTAGAATGATTTTCTAGTCTTTTTTCTCTTTTTTTTCCTGTAGAGGATGATTATTTCGTTTTATTTAGATGCTAAAATTCTGTTTCACTCCGAATTCCTTCAGCTCTTTCTCACTGAAGTTTTATAGGAATCTTATCTGATAATTTGTAGAAGTAATTTAGCACTTCAAGTTTTAGTTTTGTAGTTTGTCCTTCAAGTGATACCTAATAAAACATGTTTTCATGGCTGTTTCATGGTGTTCTTTTTACATTAGCTGCAGTTACACTACAGTTAAATTTCATCCTCTTTTGGAAGAACAAAGTACTCTTTTGACCAAGTCACTCAAGAAAACAAAATGATGATTTTCCTCTTATGGTTTAGAAAACTCATAGTGACTATAAAAACGTCCATGGCAGTCTTTCTTCCAGATGGCACAACTGACACCAGAACGCATCCTGTGCACCTGCAGCTGTTCACTGTGAGCTTACCTTTCAGGCAACTTTCTCCTTTACTCAGCTTCTCTTCAACAGAAGAGAGTGCAGCTTTCAGAAGCATTGTAAGGGACTTTCCCTGGCTGAGGAAAGCTGATGAAATAGGGTATTATCACCATGTTCTCTGGCTCTCTTCTCCCAGGACTGCTACTTTTCCCATTTTAGGATAAGTTTCTCCTATCAAAAACACTGGATCACATTCTGCATTCATAGCTCAAAACAAGGTTGTGAGATCTCTTGGGTATTTCAATGATTTTTGCAGCAGAGGATGGAGAAGCCAACAGAAGTGCCAAAGCAGAAGTGAGGAATAGCAGGGAGTACCTGAGGTGCAAGAGTGCCTTGACTAAAAAGACATTGGCAGGGGCACATTGGCCCAGATACGCATCACGGCACTGAAGTGAAAATAGGATGATTAATAGCTTCTAAAAAGGTCCACCTATTCTTCATATCCCATTGGTGTGCCACTAGCAGCAGCGCAGCCACTCAGTCCTAATGCAACCCCATCCTAATCCCAGTCTAATGCCCATTGCTAAATTAAACCTAGGTATAAACTATTTCTAAAAAGTAAATTCATTAGTTCCATATCTCCTTGCAGCTGTTCCTGACTCCATTCAGTCTTGCTCTCTGCTTAAGCTCTGTTCTATCCCTATTTCAATTCAATGACCTCATGATTCTTTACTTCTACATAAAATTTTCTTGGAAAAAAAATYCAAACCACTTTTCTGCTTTCTTGAACATTTTTCAGCATTTCATTACCATATTTCTGTTTCTCAACTCTCTCTGCAAGTCCTGTAATTACACTATTTTGGGTTTCTTATTGTGTCTGATATTGACTTTAATGTATTCAGGCTTTCTTGTAGCGTCAAAATAATGTAAGAAACTGTGCTCCCTTTATAATTAAATCTAACAGAAATCTAAGGAAACCTAACATTTGGTCTAGTTAATTACCACTTCAGATGCTGCTAAGTAAACCTGAATCTAAGAAAAGAAGTTAAATTTTAGAGTCTTAGGTTTAACAAATACTCAATGAAGATGTCTGTAAGTCTTTTTGCTTTGGACATCTTCTGGTTAGATTGCCTTATGCAAACATACACTTAAAACTGTATCCATAAAATTTCCCAAGACATAATTCTTATTCTTTCCTGAAAAGGGAATTTTTTTCCCAAAATAGGTCAAATGTTGAATATCAGATGCTGCACAAGGCTGAACTGATTAGGCAAGGTAAAGGACAAAGAGGATATTTATGAAGACACAGGCACACAGGGAGACAGAGGTGAACTTTTAAGAGGCCTGAGGAAGTCTTTGGGAAATGGAACAAAGCAAGTAAGAAGGAGAGAGTGGGCAGAAGGTAAGGAGGAGAGCATGTCTTGATGAGAGGGCAGGAAGTTGAGAGAAAAAGATGAACGAAGGAATTCTCAGTGCTAGAAGGTTTCATAGTGGGGTTTTTTTTGGAGAAAAACGTAAGCCTCAGAGCAGACTCTTTGTTTTGAGACTTCATGGGTGTTGCTATGACTATTAACATTTATAACATGATAGTCATTAAAAAGCGGCAACTAGGTATAACAAGAGACAAGGCAAGAAATATCCTCCTCTAGGAACCACACTATCTTCACTTACCCAAGCTGATCCTCAAGCAGCAGGGGCATATTGCTGAAGAAAAACTGAAGCAATCCTGAATACTACCTTTATTTCCATGTCTTTCACCAAAGGAGGAACTTGACATCAGCATTTAAATCACACGCAATAAACCGGGGAGAGAAGGACAGTGTAAGAAAGAGGGAGAGAGAAAGCAGCAATTCCTTGCTGTTTGATACCTAGGTATGGGAAGAAAAGCCAAAAAAATCTGTCTACCAAGTTCAGCAATTCTTAGGAAGCAACTGAAGTACAAAGATAGAACTGCATGGTATTCTTACTGCTGGTTGAAATAAGAACCTATTTTAAGCTATGATGTATATAGGACAGCTGATGAGAAAATAAGAAAATAAGCAGAGATTAATATAAAGAATATATATATTTTAAATGTACTAGGATGGCATTGGGCTACAACTAGTATTGGAAAAAAACCCCTATAAGACTCAGTAAAAATTACAACTAATAAAATTTGAAATTTATGGTCATGGGGAAATGCTACTGTGTAAGCAGGTTGCATTCAGGTCAAAGCAGCAGAAATAAAATTAACATAATATATTTTGTAGGAGGTATCACAGACAAAGTTTTGTGAAAAAATTCCCCTTGGAAAACCCTTTTTTACAAAAGCATCTCAGAGATCTCTTGTATAAGTGCACAGATATGGTCTTGTCTTTCTCAACTTCTTAAATCAGAAGCTGCTTTTCATTTGAACCATTACTCAAGAGAAAGAGTGGTGTAACTCAGGAAAACAGTTGGCAAACGAGAGAATGCACATAATCAAACCTATAAAAACTTGTCTGTGTAAAAATGACTTGCAATGTATTTATATAACAAAATAAACATATGATTAAATGCCAGCCAAACTCATCTGCCCCTGAAGCCATCATTAATTTATATAATTTAATACACTTGCTGCTGCATGTTACCCATGTTTTCAGAATTTCATAAAATATGCATGATCAGAAGTTGCTAATTGGCAACTGAAAGGCTTTTCTTTCGTTACTTATTGACTACATTCTTCTCCTGAACTGGTTCTAATTAAGAGAGAGCCTAGCATCGTATGTCCACGAACAGTGCCACAGCCCTCAGGTAAAACTGATGTGTATGGGAGTTTTGTTATTGTCTTTTCTGTTTCAGTGTTCCCAATTTTGTTGCTGCAACAACATTGTTTACTGTTTTAATTAGATTTTTTATCATAAATTACAAGTAGCAAGAGTCACAAACAATATGGATATGCTCAGGGGGTGCTAATGGGATCAGTGCTGTTCAACACTGGTTTTTTTGGTGACAACACTGGGATCCAGTGCACCTTCAGAAAGTCTGACAACCACGCCAAGCTCTGTGGTGCAGCTGACACACTGGAGGGAAGGGATGCCTTCCAGAGGGACCTGGACAGGCTTTAGACGTGGGCCTGTGTGAACCTCATGAAGTTCAGTAGTTCAATCGAAGACCAAATGCCAGGTCCTGCATGTGGGTTGGGACAATCCCAAGCAAACATACAGGCTGGGAGGAGGAGGTATTGAGAGCAGCCCTGGGGAGGAGGACTTGGGGCTGTTGGCTCATGAGAAGCTCAGCAGGTCCCAGAAATTTGCAACTGCAGCTCATAAAGCGACCCATGTCCTGATCTGTATCCAAAGCAGCATGGCCAGAAAGGTGAGGGAGGGGACCCTGTCCCTCTGCTCTGTGCTGGTGGGATCCCACCTGGAATGCTGCATCCAGCTCTGGCATCCTCAGCACAGGAGAGATATGGACCCGCTGAAGTAAGTCCAGAGGATGCTACAAAGATGATCAGAGGGTTTGAGCGCCTCTCCAACTGAGACACAGGCAAGGAGTTGGAGTTGTTCAGCCAGGAGAACAGAAGGCTTTGCACAGTCCTTACAGCATCTTCTAAAAAGCCAGCTGGAGAGGGGCTTTTGACAAGGACATGTAGTCATTGGACAAGGAGGAATAGCTTTAAACTGAAAGAAGGCAGGTTTAGGTTAGATACTAGGAAGGGATTCTTTACTGAGAAGATGGTGAGGCACTGGAGAAGTTGTGCCCAGAGAAGTTGTGGATACCCTACCCTCTGGAAGTGTTCAATGCTAGGTTGCTGTCACCTTCCATGATGTCCATCTGTATGGCTGACTTTCCTTTATTTTGTAAGATCATTAGGGGAAAGGGGTAATTTGGGGAAGGAAAGGCTTATGGAGCTGGGATATAACCATACCTACTGGGGAGCTTTCACACATACTGTAATACAAATTAGGTTCTTTCTGTTGAGTTCTACGCAAGCACAGATCCCAAACATGCTTACAATCCAAGTGTAAGAAGATGCATAGAATACCAGAGGCAGAAAGAA
This sequence comes from Cardinalis cardinalis, assembly GCA_014549065.1. Classification (NCBI taxonomy): domain Eukaryota; kingdom Metazoa; phylum Chordata; class Aves; order Passeriformes; family Cardinalidae; genus Cardinalis; species Cardinalis cardinalis. Next base: position 2,852,297 of record JACDOX010000026.1, on the reverse strand, counting down.
ACAGAGGGGTGAATATGGGGAAGCAATGGGATGTGCTATTCAGCAAGTGATGCCAAACACACATCAGAAGAGCACAATGATGCAACCCTGTTTGGGTAGAAGCGGTGAAAAGAGCGATCAGTGATTTCCAGGATAATCAACACATTCCTAATAATACTTAACACCAAAGTTTAGGAAATTTCTTCACAAAGATCTTTTCCTCATGGGTATGATAAGTTTCAGGGAAAGACCTGGAATTAAATACTTGCCATGTATAAATCAGCAGATTTCAACTTTTACTCTTCTCCCTGTCCTCCCCACTATCTCCTCCAGTCTCATCTGGTGCACAGTGACCCTGGACTCTGACACTGCTGTGCCCCACAGTCACATGTTGCACTAAACTGTCTGTCAGAACTCTGTGACTTCATATCATTTACCAAGCTGCAAGGATCTGTTCAAGCTAAGGAGCTCCAAATTTGCCATTTGCAACATCTGATTTCTGACATGTGATCACTTTTCTGCTTAGGAAAAAAAAAAGTGAAAACAACCAAAGAACATTGACCATTAATGTACTAAGCAGTGAATTATAAATTAAATTAAATTCTACTTACATGAAGTAGAATTTTTAAATGAACTGAAGAGAATGAGAACTAAGGAAAACTACCCTACTTACAACTGAAATTTGGTGCATTTTCAATTTTAATAAAATTCTGGACATACAGATTTCCTTTATTTTCAGCACCGGAGATGGTCATGATGAGTGAGACAATCAATGGAAGAATAATTTGGTTTTGGACTTAATAAACAAGAAAGAAAACAGCAGTGGGATAAAAACTTCTTCTCKGGCAAAAATAAGCCAAGTCAAGAACAAATCATTGACACAGAATGCACAGGTGAGAGGTGTGAAATATGCCTTAAAAATAACAAATATATAGCTGCTGAGGCACAATTCAAAATATTGGTCTCCTGTTTGCCTTTCCAGAAGAGAGGAATGATAAATGGCAAAGATATATTTGATCCATTGCACTCATTTTGGGTAAGGACTGGACTGAAAGTAAGTGGAATCTTTGAACATGACAAAAACATGATTTATTTTACTTCCTACTTTTCACTTAAGTAGTTTTAGCTCAGTATGAAAGACTTTGAATGAAGCAGCATGTATGTCCTTTGGATCTCCTCCTCTGTACGTGTCAAGGGACATCTGTTTTCATTACTTCATCAAGATAGTTCAGGAACAAATATTCCTTTTCTCAAAAAAATTTAAGAAGTAAATAGCTATTTAAAAAAACAGCATGAACTGAACAGCCCAGATCTGGTACTTGCATGCCAAGGAGAACACTAGTTAGAGCAGAGCTGTCATATCTTTTCCAATGTAAAAAACAGTAGTGAAATTATAGGTAAATACTGCAAAACTAGTTACCAGTAGTTCTGTGAAATCTCGTCAGCTTTACATAAACAAATCCATCACCGGATGAACAACAATTTACTCATTTATCAGGTGCATTATGCCAACCCTAGGAATGCTAGTCACGAAACAGCACTTGATTATCCTAGCACTTTACAAACACAGAAGGAGACAACACTTTCCAGGTGCTGAGAGCAGCATAATGTAACTTCAGGAAGCACATCCAGCTAGGGTTTGCTACACCCACGCTGCCTTTCAGCACAGTCCTGAGCTGGTGGGGGTGTGGTAACCACAACGCTCAGATTGACTCCTCATGCACCACAGGCTCACTTCTCTCTTTGCTCTAACACCAGAGGCAAATTGTATTGCCCCATTGTTCAGTTGTGGTGAATGGATAAGGGCAGCTGAAGTTATTGATGCACAATCCAACCACCTGCTCAGGTGACAAGAGCGCACATCTGTGGTTCTTACATAGCCCCAGGAGGGATGTAGAGGATGCTTTAATGCACCTGAAGCAGGTGTAGCTTCAAAATCAGAGTCTAGCCCTGGAGCATCAGTTTACTACAGGATGCATTCTGCATGCAAATGAGGGTTTGATCTGCTCTATTTATCTGTCTAGATAGGTTTTTAAAAGCAGGAATCCTACAGTGTTGTCTGTGAACCCATTCCTCAGAATCACAGGAAGAGGTCCTGGTTTTCTGAGTTGAACCCTATGGCTGCTGCAGACAACTGTATAAAGTAATTAATTTCAGAAATTATTCTTACTGGAAGACTGTACCATAAAGTCAGTGTTTGGAGGGAAAGCTTAACGGCTTTAACAGTTAGTTACTTCATTCAATTTTCAGCTGAAATTTATAGAGAATCAATTCAGACTCATTTGTTATTCTACCAACAATTTCCTTTAATCTTTCTAATTATCATTCCTCTCTGGTTTTTACCATCAACATTTTATGTATTTACAAATGATAATAATCTCTTTTCTCAGACTCTGCTTTTCTAGGCTTAATGGGGCAAGTTTTTAGAGTCTTTCCAGATGCCAACCTATTATCTACAGTATTCTAGTGGCCATTGCCTGAACCTATCTTCATTTAAATCAGGTTTTTAAACACAGGAAACCAGACACAAAAGCAGCATTCCAATAGATCTAATGATACTTTGGCACATAACTTTCATATCTCTTTTTATGTACAGAAAACACCTCCTTTGATATTGGTAGGACTGCACATCTTTTTCAGTTTGTCTTTTTTACAACTACTTAAGATTAATTTACTTATACAAAACTACTTCATGAAAACCTTTTCCACCTCTGTCATCTAATGAGCTGTAGTTACACGGCAGAAGTTCTTGTTCTTAGTTATCGGTACTTAACACACCACTTGGCATGATTAAATTTAATTACTTTTCTTTTACATCAATGCTTGAGATTACCCACTGATCTCTTTAGAACACTTACATCCTCCCCCTACTGAAAACTTTTCCCAATGCTGTGACATCAGGTAATTTCACTGACACAGAGTACGTCAAGTAGAAATGATTTGTGCTAAGATCATTACCAAACTGGGCGCATCTCGGGAACCATCAAGAAGGACTCATTAATAATTGTCCAACCTGACAGTTGCCTCTTCAGAGCAATGCCTGTCATCTCCCATACTATCTATTCTAGCTACTATCTATTCCTGAGCTTTTTAACTAATCCCCACAGAGTTCAGCACAATGCTTACTATGTTTAAGTCAAGAAAGGGAGAATAGATTTTCTTTTCCTAGGGAGTCAGTTAAAAAAAAAACCAACAACCTATCAAATTACTCCAGTACAATCTAGCTTTGCTAAATTGTGTTGAATTTTATACAGCTTTCTATTTATTTCCATGACCTGAATGTGAAAGAACATTCAAAGCTGTTCTAAGTTTAGCATGCTATTTAGCTGCTACTATAGGTTACAATATATTTTCTCCTTTACCATTACACCAATTTTCTATATTCTGTTTCAAATGTGTGACCACTGCCTTATGGATGTATTAAAAACTTCATTGAGTTTATTTAAAATTCTAAAATGGAAATCACCTTTCCTCCATGTCTTAAATTAATTTCAGGCTCTTGAACTTTTCCTTGCTCCTATGTTCTATTTTGAAATAATTTGCTACTTCGTCTTTCATTCATACTCAAAGTTAGAGTCCTTAAGAAATATGGATTCAAAATACTAGTTTGTGGACAGCACAAATTTAATCATTATCTTATATTACTAGACGGTGCTCCAAAATCTACTGCCTATTCTTCTTCTATTTAGATTTCCATTTTCTTCTTTTTAAGAAAAATCTTATTCAGCTTACCCTCTGCCAAGTCTCACTTTTTGGTTAAACACTGACCTTTCAGAAACATCTTTTGAGACCGATCAGTCTATTTTGTACTCTTAGTATTCTTTTAGAAGTATCTTATCCTCCACTTAAGGATCTTTGGAGCTGTTTTTAATTTTCCTACGAAGTCACAAAATTCACTCCAAGTCTTTTGACATTTTCTCATTTTCCTGTGTTTACTGCCATAACTTACTTAACTGACTAATTTGTTCCAATGGTTTCCAAGAACTCTCCCCTCATACATAGAGAAATTAAATAAAAACATTTTAACTTAAACAATTGATTTGAAAGGACTTGGTCCTAAGTCCTTTGCTAAATTCAGATCTTCTCTGAGGTCTTTATCAATGAGATATAAAATAATAGCAATTCTTTCTGTTTCAGTTACAATCTGGTAAAGAAATATATTGTCACTTAAATCCAGGTATATTCTGTTACTAGCACCACACGTTCTTCAAATAGAGAACTCATGTCTCCTGTACAATCCCTCCCTCTTACTAAGCAGAAATATCAAAATTGAAACAACATCACCAAATTCAGTGAGAATAAGGGGATAGCAATAAGCAAAGTCAGGGTGATACAGATGACAAAATAATTTCTATACTAACATTAGTCTGTATTTTAAAAATCAATAATAAATAGAAACAGGCCAAGTGCATAAAAGCTAAATAACCCATGGGCCATTTTTCCCATTGTCCATGTACAAAATTATTACATTTATTATATACAAAATATTTCCATATAGACATGAAAAATACACAAGTAATGATATTGACCGAAACACAAAATCAAGACAGAACAAAGCCTCTGCCTGTTGTGGTTTCTGTGAGCTCTTCACTCTGTAGATATTTGGCTGAAAATTGTAAAACTCTTTTTGACTTGTTTGCTTTTATGAAACTACATCTATCAGCTCTATCAGCAGACTATGTAAGGCAATTTGCCTATATCACCCTCTTCGTCAGGGCCAGATCCAACATCCATTAGTGACTGCGAAGAGCCTCCTATTGACTTCGTAAGGTTTAGATCAGTTTATGGGTGTGAGCCTAAAGCAAGATGAACATGCCATTTGTTTTCTCTGATGCTCTGATTTCTTTTCTCTACCCATTCATTTAGAATTTCTAGTGGGTGCCCTTTTTCTTTCTTTGCATTTTATTATTCAGCAGCTACAACAGCATTCTCTTCTTCACTACGCCTCTAAGTTTCAAAAAGYACAGGATGCTGCCATTTCTCTAGCTCATTCCCATAATATTTTCATATTACAGCTTGCTTTCTTTTTGATTGCTGTATAGCTACATAGTACTATATAAAATAAACAGCAACACATTCTTCTCTGCTCCAAATATGAGAGGACACTGGTTTTGGTTAGCATATAAACAACAACAAAGAATGATGAAGTGAATGTCTGTCAGTCTTCAGGTTTAACAGCAGTGCTACTTCTAATTCCATGCTAAACAATACTGTTGTCTCACTAGGCCTGTTTCAAGGAAACTTTATTGCTAAGTGCTTTACTATTTAATTGATGTACAAAGATGGAAGAAAGGAGAGAAAATAAATGAAAATAGAAGAAAGGGAAGGGAAGATAAAGGCACTTGTCTTTGCCTTATGACACTAGAACAAAATAATTAGAAAGAGTAGTTTCTCCACCCATTTAAGTTTGCATACTGCTTTAAATTATTCATTGGGTTAATGCCTTCTTTATCAATATCTACAGAACAAACTCTTTTCTCAAACAATCTACTGCTACAACAAAATTATTTAGAATTGTCTTACTTTTTCATTCAGTATTCTCTGTGTCTAATGCCTTCAAACTTGCCTCCATGGAATGCAGACTCTACCTCGCAGCACAAAGATGGTGACTCAACATCCACAAGAAAAACTTATAAAATCAGTTCCCATTTTCTGCAGTAGTCTCTTCAAACTGATGTTGACATCATTCTTGCCATCAAGTAATTCAATTATATATGTTTAATGACTGGGTTTTCCACAGTATAAACGTTAGATATTCCAAATGTTGTGTAATGGGGATAAGCTGCCCTTTTTTAAATCCAGAGAGAAATTATGTATGCTTTCCTTGCAGCACTTTTGTTTTGAAGCATGCACCATTGTTTGTGATGCCAACACTGTGACCTTCAAATCCCTGAAATGCACTGCAGTGCACTTTTAAAAGGACTTGATGTTGTAGGAGAGGCTTGGAACAGTTGTTCTGATCAATGCAACAACTCACATAATTTCCCAAAAGTGCTTGGATAGTACCAGAAACTCTGAAATTAATCTGAATTGTCTCCCAAATGTGTTCTGGTTTAAGATATGTCAAGAAGGAAGACTTAAACCCACCTGTTAGAATTTGGGCTGTACAGAAAATACTTCTGAATCCTAGCAATAAAGSAAATGAGGATTCTCTTATTTCAAAATGAAAACAAAGCCACATTCCTTTCCCTATATCAGACCAGTAGTCAGTAAACTGAGTACCAAAAATAGCACCCTGAATAACAATTTTGGCAAATACTTGAAATATGAAAAAGACTCAGCACTTCAAAAGGAGAGAATCCATTTCAGCTGAAATAGAATGGGGCCTGAGACCCAGTTTTGTACCCACTCACAGAGTTCACACCTRCTGTTGTATCTGGATTTTAGACCAAAATTTTTAAAACGAAAAATATCCTCGTAGTCCCTTTAAAAATTGCCAGTCTTCTCAGGAAAATTTAACATCCTTGAGGTACAGAAACAAATTCCCTCTAATCTATTGCCTTCCTGATAGTCAAAATCAGGAATTCTGACTCCACAGTAGCTTTTCTTTCTACTTGCTCACTTCAAAGGACGAGTCAAGTATCTCAGTATCCATAGGATACTGAGATACTTGACTCGTCCTTTGAAGTGAGCAAGTAGAAATGCTTTCTTAAGAAATGGAAACTGTGTTCATAGCTCCTCCCCAGATTAAGGAGATCTTCATTGCCCATATCTCTACTTGAATGGTGAGACAGTAACAGCTACCACATGTTCATTCTCCCCTCCCCATTAAATGAGGGGGTTCAGAGAACCTCTGGGCGATTAAACTTCTTAAGCCCATTCCAAAATCAGGGACATCATGTTCACAAGTGGTGCCAGTTGAAAGACAAGTGATGATGACCTAAGAGCAGCAGTACTTCTAGGAAAGCACAAGAGTGGAATTAAGGTACCCAGCATCATTTGAGGCACATTTGGACATGCACACAGACCCCATAGCGCCTAAATCATCAGGTACTCTCCTAGAACTTTATCAATGTGGGGGTTTAGGCCATCTGAGTCCCTGTATGAATCTGAGACACAAATAACACCTTAAAAAGGTGACAACTCCCTTTCTCCTGAATGTGGACAAGTGAATTCTTCATCACATTATCCTGTGAACCACTTGTTTATTTTACTTTATTTTTTTCTTTCAAACCTGATGGAAAAAGCCAACTCACTAATTCTGATAACCACTTTACCAGGTATCTTCATGAAGGCATAACATTAATTTTTACTTATTTTTAAATTATATAGGTAATTATTACACTGTAACATCATCAATAAACTTATGCTTTCCAAAGGGAAGAGAGCAATTATCACCAATTTTCAAGAACTCTGAAAGTTATGGTATCAATAAGATAGAGGTAAAACCAGAACAAAATAAAAACCATCACTGGAAATAGAAGCATTTGCTTTTTGATGTTATTTTCAAGGGTATTTTTTGTTATCCTAAATAATAGAATATTTTTAAAATTTCAAGATGGCRAAGGGATTTGAGCCCATTGGTATTTGCATAAAATTAATAAAATCATTATTTTGGAAATAATGTTTACAGTTCTAGTTCCATTTTCAACTTAACATTTAAAAATAATGGTTTGCTATTCAGTTTCTCATCAAACTCTTCCTCCCCTGTAGATCTATATGCAGTCTAGAATTTACCTGCAACTAAACCCACCTGGTTTGGAGTTTTTTTTTACATTTGTTTCCTATTGACTTTTTCATGACTTGTTTTTCATTGCACACCTGACAAGTAGGCTTTTTTTTTGATTTTCTGGATATGGTTTTACTTCAAATATGTTGCTTTACAATGAATTTCAATCTAACATTGTCTCTGTGGTATACTGGAATATGTTGACTAAATTTACCATCATAGTACTGTCAGTGTATTGCACATTTCTGTTCAGAAATAGTTAATGTGGTTATACTCTCTGTAGTGCTTCATTATTCAATTTGACTTTTGTATTTTTCATAGATAAACTGTGTTTATTAGTGAACCAGGAGCTTTTGTATCTATAAATCTCCTTTGGTAGTTAGTCATGGTATCTAGAGAGTAGATTTACCTGAGATAATACAATAAAAGCAAAATGTTTGTTAAGTATAGCAGAATAATGTAACAGGAATGAAAATCTGACAAATTCCAAAGCATTCATTTGTGTCCCATAACATCTGTTACTGTTTTTATTTTCTCTTCATGTAGGCTGCTTTTGTCTAATACTTATTTCTCATTTAAAGTTTTGTTTATTTCAAGTGTGTGTTATTTCAACCACTTTTTCTTGGCATTTTTTTTTCAGTGAGCATGTACTTTTGATAAATACATTATGGTTATACTTTATCTCTCCTCCACTAAATTCTGAGCAGATCTGAACAAACTAAAGTTTTTCCTGAAAGTTTCAATTAACCTATTAAAAAACCACTTCAGCCACATACAGTTCAGCCTCCATTTGTGGAAGAATGTTTTCCACTRATGACACTCTGATGTATCATCTGGTAAACATTAAGAACTTGTGGGATTGGCCTCTACTGACTCTGGTCCCCATTAAAATGACAACATTCAACAGCAGTGCTTATGCTATAGCACCTGAAACACTCTATTCCTCAGAATAAGGAGATAAATATATGTAATTTACAAATACAGTTAAAAAAAAATTACCTTTATAACTATGTCCAAGTACATAATCAATGCCTAAAAGTTAATCTAAGACAGAGGACACAAGTGGATCATTTACCTTGAGCTTCTGCCTAATATAGGCTATAGGACCTACTTATATCCTCTCTGGAGGAAAACGTCACTTAATTCCACAAAGTCTCTTTCTTATGCAGAGGAATTACTGCAAAAAGGAGACAAAAGCCAGGACAGGCTTGCAGCTTCCGCCCTTACAGAAATTGAGCGCACATCTGTCTCCTTGCACTCCCTGAGAACGCCATTTTTCAAACAGAAACTGGAGCTTCAATGGCTTCCTTACTTAATGTCTTGTCCTTGTCATAAAAGGAGGATGGCAGCAAAGGCTGATATGTTGTTTTAGTGCATTTAGTATGCCTTGCTGATACCTTAAAAATATGCCACAACCACAGCTCTGTGTCACATTTATATACCAACATGGCTGAACCTGATCTTCACCACTGACATCCTGCTGCGTGCTGTCCTTTCCAAGATGTCTGTTTTGCCCTTTATCAGATCAGTTAGCGTTTGACAACCCTTTCTGAACACATAAATGTTATCTACTTCTTAGTACTTTTAATATGCTCTTTTTTCTTTTTTTGCCTTCTCTATCAGCTGCCTTTCCTAAAAMTTTCATCCAGTCCTGCTCCCTTGCCATTGCTGACCTATTAACATATTTGTGCCCAGACTCAACAGGTCTAAATTCAACATCAACCATCAGCTCCTGTTATTGCCTTCCAGATCGGATGAARAACATTCTCTCAAAGGTCACTTCTCATTTAAATATGTTTTCTCTGACCAAGTCACCTCTTAATTTCCTCCTCCAAGAAAATAAATTTATGAAGGTACCTGCATTTCTCATTAAGTGTGTTTTCCAAGGTCACAATAACCCACAAGGTCTGCCCTAAAGACACTTCAGTTATCAGTATCTTTTTCTGGTAGAATTAAGCAAAAAATTACGAAAGTTTTACACATCAGGTGCCAATTCCTGTTATTTTCCATATCCCAAAACCTTTTTGATTCTACTACTCTCAGTTATGCACTGTAGGTCTTCACCAGACCTTTGGTGACAACACTGGACAGAAAATTTGGGTTTGGCTGGTGACCAACTAAGAGGGCCCAGGACTTCTTTTCAGTTTCATTGCTTCTGAGAGTCCTTGATTTCATATACGGGCGGCATTTTCTTTCTTAACGCATGGCTTTCGACTCAGCCAGTGTAAAATAGCTGTGTTTTACCCAGAACAGCCTAGCAGTCCTTTTCCTCTAACCTACACAGACACTGTGATCAATCACTCCATCCATTTACCCTTTTTAAACATCACCAGGGCTTCTTCAGTACTCAAAGACCTCTTGAAATCTCAGCACAATGGATGCAGATGCTGTTCAACTAGCTCCTTTAAAAATCAGGTTGGAAAATCAAGACCTAGCTCATTGTCATAATTAAAGATAGTTCTGGGGTTTAGTCACACTCAGTTCCATTAGACTGAGTCCTTGCTGTATCTGAATTTCTCTGATTTCCTTCCACCTAGTTAAAATAGTGCTGAATTTTCAGGAAGATCATGGTTTTTATGAGCCTTTTTTGATGGATATTTCTCTGCTGTTGGGAGAGATGAGCGAAGGCATTGTCTGGAGCTGGAAAACCAGGGGAGACATTGATTTTTAATGGCCTTCATTATTTTAGCACAATGTAGCAGTCACATTTTCTCTTGTACTGTAAGTCTGCACACACACACAAAATCTTAACTTAATCATTTCTCCCTAAGCCACATTATAACAAGTACACCTAAAAAAGCCATATTCACTTTCTAAGCTTCCTTCCAGAAAGGCCTTCCTCCCACTTGAATTATAACAACAGATCTCTAGATTTCCCATGACAATGTTTAATATTAAATCTCTACGTATATTCATTTAATGCATAGGTACAGCATTTTTCCTAGCTTAAAAATTTAATTAAGTTTCAATATTCGGTGCTTTAATTATATGTTTATTGGCAAAAAAAAGTAAAAACACCTCACTGTGTGATGTAGTCTTATTTCTGCTTTGGAAATTTAATAAAAATATCTATTGGTCAAATATTTATAATCATTCCTAAATAAATATTGGATGGACAAGTAGTAAGTGCACATATTTTAGCCATCTAAAAAATTCAAGAGGCATTAGAAGAGGATAAAAATGCTATCTTCTTTCCCATATTTCCTAAACTTTCATAAATTTCGTAGTACTATTAAGGTCCTTGATACCAATTGAATAAGGTCCGTTTCACTATGTACTTTTCAATGTGAGCTTCAAGAAGTAGGCTACCAGACTTACCAGACTAGAGCCTAACACATGTGTGTTTCCATGCTATTTTTACAGTTGGCCTGCTCTTCTGTGCTGCAAGTTTCCCCATTATGAAATAAAATGGAAACACAAAGTACCTTGACCATCCTTCTCAGTTAAGAGAAATATTTTCACTTTAAAATACTATTCAACATTAGCAAAGATTAAAGTTACAAGCCCGTAATTCCATCATTTATTTAAGTGGGGTTTTTTTTTGGGGGGGGGGGGGGGTGTTTTTTTTTTTTTTTTTTTTTTTTTTTTTGTGTTTTTTTGGGGGGGGGGGGGGGTTGGTTTTTTTGTTGTTGTTTTTTTGTTTGGTTTTGTTTTTTTCCCTTATACAGTGTAATCTCCATTAATGCCAATCTTCGTATTACAATACTACCAGATCTCTTCTCCTTTGCAGGTGAGGTACAGGAAATGTAGAACAACATAAACTCTGCAAAATTAAAAAGCACTCAAAAATAAATTATTCATAGAATTCAGTCAGAATTCATATATCACTTTAAGTTGCATAAGGTGACTTTCAAGCCATGCTTGCATCTCACCAGCTAGGTCAAATTCTTAGGGTAAAGTAATATCTTGCAATATAAAACATGCATAAGCAGCATGCAATTGCTTTTCATCTACTTATTGCTTCACATAGCTGGAATTCCCTGATCCATTTGACATCTAGTTTTAAACTAGTTTCAGTTTTAAACACAGAGAAAAAATTGAGACCAAACAGTCTATATCATACAATTTCCAAGAACTTTCACAGGTTACTAAGTGGGCCATCGCTCCTGCAAAACTACTTTGCAAAAAAGTATGTCAGATAAATTCTTAGCCCTCTTAAGACAAGGAAAAGCTTTTCTTCCCTTCAGAGAGCCAATCATAAGCTATAAGTGGTAGTTCTAATTGGAAGATAAATGACCTTGTGACTGTTTCAAATACAAATGCATATGAGAAGAAAATAATTGTAATGCTGCATCAAAAAAAATATTTATTGGGATAATGTGTTAAGGTACACAGCAACGACAGTTCTGGAATTCAGTCTCGATATTCCAGCAATTTTTTCCACTTATTCCTCTACATCTTTGCATCTCCTTTCCCTACCAAAATGACAACTGATTCCTAAAGGTTGTGCAGCCCTAATTTATGCATTACAACTGATTCTAAATTATAACAAAAATGAAAAGCAATTTTCTGCAATGAAAAACATTACTTTTCCTCAGAGACAAATTCAGGACATCAAAAATGCCTTTTTAAAGTCCAGCCTCGAAAATGACCATCTTTGTTGCAAGGTGATTATTATCAGCTCCAGAATGAGTAATTTTCTACTGGTAAATTGAGGTTTATTTTCCCCACTTACTTAAATGTACATATTTTAAATCTACACACTATTTGCCAATGACAGTTGCAAAACTAAGTGAAGACTGAGTCAAAGCAATGCTTTGTAGCGCATATTTTTTTTTCTGCAAAAAGATTCCTACATAGACTTTCTACAATAGACTTTCCTACACTACATTTCCTACAATAGACTTTCTTGAAAAAGACAGCATTTCAGACACACATATAACTGATTTTTTCTGGTGTACCCTCCACTAGTGCTCCAGAAGCTTCTATTCAGAACTGGAACGTTTATTTGGAAGTTACGCTGGCAGCTCCGCTTATTGGTGACTAGTGCTGATAAACATGGCGTACCACAGGGTGGGACACTTCAGGTTTCCTTGGGTGGTACACTTGGATTGATTTCTCTCAGCAGGCTTTTTACAGACTCATAGAGTCATCAATGTTGCAAAAGACCTCCAAGATCAGCAAGTCCAACCTTTGACTGAATACCATCATTCCCACTGAAGTATACTTTGAAATACCACACTAACATTTTCAGGGATGGTGATTCCACCATTTCCCTGGGCAGCCTATTCCAAAATGCCAGTTTATGCCAGTTTGGAAAAGTCAAGCTGTGTGAAGCATAATGCCTATTTGTTTGCACTTCCTGAAAATTGCGACACAATCCAGACACTAAGAAAACCCTTAAATCTGGTTTAAGCTCCTGCAAAATTATTTCTGCCAAAATTAAGCTGGAGGGGAGAAATTTGCTCTTCTCCATCAGACTGGAGGACTAGGATACAGCACCAAAGGCAGCCCTATTTCATGGTACAAAGCTTTTTTCCCCTTAGACCAATATTATCTACTGCACACTAAAGTATTCCTTTCAGAAACTGCAGTATTCTACAGATTAGACTTCACTGTCAAGCAGCTTCACAAACTGCCTCAAAATAGATGCTCACTCTCCAAACACCAAACAGAAGTGAGATAAAGCTTGGACTTCAGCTACAGATAACAAATAGACTGAAAGGCCACATCTTAAATAGGTTCATCTGAAGTAAAGGCAATTTTCATGGAAAGTTGTAAATAATACAAAAAAGCAGCAGAATTACTCCCTGAAAGCTATATGGGTTGTTGAGAGTGAGTGAGTTGGGAAATGAGAGAAAAGCAATAAATGGCAGATATTACCTGAAAAATAAAATGTCAATATAATAATAATAATAATAATTTAAAAGAATCAGCAGCAGAACATTGCCTCGAGGCAGCTATGATTTGCATGAAGTAATTCTCAAATAATAGGTAACTCAAGGTCTTAGTGATCTTGGCATAGTTAAAGGCATACGATTCAAGTAGAGATAAACATGAATACTTTTTTCCTACACTCGCAAAGGTAGGTTTGGAACTCTTAAATAAATGATAATTAACTTTTCAACTTTTCTTCAGTCTTGGAATATATGTATCTTTTGCCTACAGTTGATTTATTTTGTTTCTGTCACTTTAAAAACACTTTCTAGTGTTGTGTTAGTGTCTTCTTTTCAGGGTCTGTATTTTCTATTGACGTGCTCTCCCTGAACAAGTCTCCTGTGAGTTTTCAAACCCCAGATAGTTTAAGTAACTTCAGGCTTGATTCAATATTTTGGAGAATGAAATTTACTCCTCTGGGAACAAAACAGCTCAGTGTGCCAAGTGACTCTTATTAAATTTAAAAAAAAAAAAAAGGCAAACAATCACCAGTTTTCTTTGTATGGTTGAGCATTCTTTAAAGCTTCAAATTATTTTGAAAAAAAAAAAAAGTCATCATGAGCCTTTGTAATAAAATATTCTGTTATTTAAAGTTTCTCACTTAACAAAAGAAGTCTCCTAATCTTCCCTGGACGTGAGGACTCATTGAAAGAAACTGTGAATCCCTCAGAAGAAATACTCAGAAATTACTATATGAATCAGTGAATACATAAACATTGAAAATTACATATACAAATGAATAAAAGCCTAATTAATCCATAGTAATACAATTATTCTTCGCCTTGGAAAACTTGAGTAATCAGGTGTAAATCCAAGCTGTGTATTTTTTCACTTTGAAATAAAAAGCTAACACATGTGCATGGGTGCAGATATCCTTCACTGCAAAAATGCCCTTAGAGGAGTTTAAATGGCACTTCAGTGATACATCCAAAAAAAGACACCATTCTGATTTATCCAAGTTAGCATCCATGAATTGGTTTTCAGACACTGAGATTTAAAAACAGAATTCTAAGAAAATAATAAGAAAATAACARTTTCTTTGATAGGCACCCAGAGAGAGTGAAATCTTTAGTGTTATTTTAGCTTCTTTTTCTAAGCATAGCATAGCAGTTTTTTTTTCCTTATTCATTTACAGACTTTCCCCTCTCCTTTGTCTCCCTTTTCACAGCTTGGCAGATTTCCTGTCATGCCTACTGGGATGCGAAGGGCTGCCACTACACAGCTGGGAAAGGATGTACCCTCTGCACAGCTGTAGCAATGGTGAAACACAGGGCAAATCTTCCTTATACACAAAGTTCCAAGGGAATGCTACTGGCTTTCTTAGCATTTTCCCTGGATATCTCAAATTCTTCTGGCAGCATGTATTCTGAAGCAGCCCGGATATCACTGTGTGGAGATAAGACCAGTCCTCCTAGTCTTGCCACTGTTTCCAGGATACTATCAGTGCTGCAGCAGCTCTCGTCATGTTCCTTAGCCATTTAATTGATAACAGCAATACTAATAAATAAAAATAGTTTGTTCCCACCTCTAAGAGGAATATAATATCTGACTGCTGTTCTTCACTTCTCTCAGTCTTCACTTTCAATAGTCTTCAGTAAGACAGTTACGTGGGCTTATTGATTTCCAGTCCCAGACACTGAATGTGAAGGATGACAGCTAAGAACATCAGGCAGGAGCCTCTGCTTCTCAAAAGGTAGGGCCCACCCTCTTCCAGCTCTTCTGCTTTTTCATGCACACTCTGGACTGGCACGTTTTGTACCCCTACCATGCACTGGTGGAACAGTTCCCCACACGACATGTAGTACACCACTACAACCAGGAATAGTTCCAGCAGAATGACTCTCTAACAGAATAAGAACAAAGTTTTCTAGTGATTAGTTATATTTTGGGTACCAAATTAGGGCTGCTCTGAGGTGAAAGAAAATAAAAAAGACTAGACTCTTCCAAAGGATCTTAATTTAGGTCACTGAACTAAAGCAACCAAATTCTGCAGTTATTTTGGAAAATGTTGACCTGGTATTTCAGCATCCCATTAGCAGGACTTGACACCAGACCCCTCTAGTTTCTTTCATTGATCACTCCAGCACAGCCTCACGTCAAGGCAACATCTGGTAAGACACAAGGGATAAAAGGAAAACACAGACCTTGCTTCAGCCATCGCATTCAGGGGCCAGAGCCTGCCCTTTCCAGTACTTACAAACCCCCCTGAAGGTGAACAGCCACTGACACAAGTGACCATCAGTCTCAACTCTAAACTAAGATGTGATTGGAACTAGAATGCACAACAGAATTTCCTGCACAGCGATTGCATGCACTACACATGTATTTTCAAGGATCTTTCTTAATTTCTTATATCACAGAACTTTGTTTTATACATACACAGAGGAATACACTACAGTGACTCTATATGGATACACAAGAGATCAGTATTTCAAATTGTTTGAGCAACTGTGAAAAAGATGGGAGTTTCATTCTCTGTTTGCTGATAACTCAGTACCATAAATAAACACTTCTGCCTCTTCTAAGCCACTTGCAGGAAAAAAGAACCTTGTGGGTGAGCTTTCTAGCAATAAACACCTATAGGTCACCATTCTACTATGAATCTGGCATGAACTAGTCAATAAGAAGGATTCTGTCTGTGGATTATAACTTATTGCTGTCTGAGGCTGCAAGAGTAACTGCCACCTAGGAAGGAAGCAGGCAAAGCCTATCAAAGGCAAAATGTATTAAGGGCACAGAAAAAGCTTTCAAGTGTAAAGAAATCATTTACAGTTCTGCAAAAATAAACACTCAGAGAGCAACTCTGAGTTTGGTGGAGCTCATCAGGTACCTGAGGGACATTCACTTTAAAAGATTTACTTTTTCCTGTTGGAAGATGCCAGACTGGGGCTGTTGATGGTTGGATATTGATTTTTGCACTGCGGACTCTCAAAAGGCATCTACATCATACACTCTGAAACTTTTAAAATACCTTTTCCTAGTGGCCATTTCTTGACCACTCCCTTCTTCTCTGTTATTTCTGAAACTAAAATTAAAGGAGGACTTTCCTAGCACTCTGGTGTCCTACAACCTCAGTCCTGAGAGGTCCAAGCATATTGGTGCATGAACTGCTGTCTAAGACCTTAAAAAAAGGCAGAAAGAACATTCAGTACTGACTAATGGTGAAAACCTTTTTTCCCAGACACAGAAGCAAATGGTGAGAAGCTGGACATATCCTGAGTGTATCCTGGACTGCAATCAAAGCAGCATGGCCAATAGATCAAGGGAGGGGATTCTGCCCCTCTACTCTGCTCTGGTGAGACCCCAGCTGGAGTGCTGCATCCAGCTCTGGGACCCCAACATAAGAAGGATGTGAATTTGTTGAATGCAGAGGAGACCATAAAGGTGATCAGAGGGCTGGAGCACCTCTCCTGTGAAAGCAGGCGAAGGAAGTTGGAGCTGTTCAGCCTGGATAACAGAAGGCTCCGTGGAGATCTTAATGCAGCCTTTCAGTACCTAGAGRGGGCTTGTAAGGAAGATGTGGATAGACTTTTTATTAGGGCCTGTAGATGTAGGAAAAGGAGTTTACAGTAAATGTAGGTAGATTTAGCCTACCTCTAAAGAAGCCATTTTCTGCAATGAGGGTTGTGAAACACAAGAGGAGGTTGCTCAAATGAACTGAGGATGCCTTATCCCTGGGAACATTCGAGACTGTTGGATGGGGCTCTGAGCAGCCTGAGCTAGGGGAAGCTGCCTCTGCTCATTGCAGGGCACTTGGACTAGATGGCCTTTAAAGTTCCCTTCCAACCCAAACTGTTCTATAATTCTGTGATCTTTACAAAAACAAGATATATATATAGGTATAAAAAAATAAGACATCAAGTCAAATTAAAATACTTGTGTCATTCAATACTATCTGTTCTTCAGTGTTCCAGCTGTTCATGTCCTTGAAAACTTCTACATGCTCATCTAGGAAATGAGTGATGAAAAAAGAATGATTAATAACACAGTAGTGATTATTTCTTAGGTTTACAAGTATCAGAGCAATTAAGAGCTGAGGCCTGCAATAAATTCTTTTCTGAAATGTACCAGGATTTCTTTTTCCACTGCTTCTTCAGGATTTTTAAATTTTAGCCTTTAAACTGTAATTTCACACAATAATCTGATTTGGAAGTGACACACAAGGATCATCGAGTCCAGTTCTTGGGTGAATGGCCCATAAAGGGACTGAACACATAACCTTTGGTGTTGGTGTTTTTAGGACCACATTCTAAGCAGCTGAGCTAATCTAAGGTCACCTATGTCTAGTTTTAGCATTTCTACCTTTAATTTGGTGAAATGCAGAAACCCAGTCTTTCAGAGAATGATAATCTCCAAGTAGAAAAATTAAATCTTCTCGCAGTGGTGCTCGATGTCATTGAACTCTCAAGCCAAAGGAAAGAAGAGACAGAGTGGATTTCTTAGTTACTCCACTGAACAGAGCCTGTGGCAGGAACCGAATTAAATTTATCAGAGTGCACACAACACAGTCCAAGATGATAAATCATCATTAGGAATTTAATCTTTTGGAATATGATTCTATGAATATATTTAACCAGATTTTCTAAGGAAAGAATCATGCTACGTGAGGATTCATACCTGTCTCTCCCTCAGCTGGAGTGCAACAACAGGCAATGGCAATGAAATCTAAAAAAGTGAGGAGGAAACAAAACAACAGGTTCCTAAAAACTTTGTAAAACTATATGGTTAATTAAAAAACAGGAACAGTCTAAGTGTAATCTGTATTGTTACAACAGGCCAGAAAATTCACAGGAGTATCAAAGAAAAAGAAACAAAGACCCTTCACTCATGTCTCAGCCTTGGCAAAATTCTCAGAGCTCAACCTTTTCAGATTGACTGACCAAGGTCAGTCAATCTCAGGATGCAAATGCACGGGGAACTAAATGCCTTTAATTCCAGTGTTGATAGAATTTAATTTTTTGAAACAGTCTATTTCACAAAAACGAATAGCCTTCTTTTATTCAGATACAAAATGAAAATACATACTGAACGTGAAAAGAATCTATTGAAAACTGTTCCATTAATCATAAATGTCCTCTTTTTGTCCAACATCTAAAAAGCAGGCAAGGTTAGATGAGCAAAATGGTTCTGAGATCTGAACTCAGATGTTGAACTCAGCATGAATCCAGTATCAATCATTAAGTGACCCACTGTCTTTCTTAACTTTTTTTTCCAGGTAAGTATTTATATTGCCTGATATTCCAACCTCTATTAAAATCCTCTCTTCAGCATTTGTCTCCAAGCATATCGCTTGTACCAAGGGGCCAATCAATTAAAACTTTCCTCCAGCTTAGGAAAGTTGGTTAGGCTTTGTAYCAGAGACTATTTGATCATCTCTTACACTGACCACTGATTTACAAATGCAAATAAGTCTCTTGATTATGCTGGGTATGATTTTTTCAAGTCCTTCAGTAATGGAAGATTACTGCACTAATATTACATCACTGCACTAATATTAATTATTTTATATAGACTTATATAGACTTTATTATTTTATATAGACTTATWTAGACTTTCCTTTCTAAAGTGTATTTAATATTCAAGCTAGAGCAAGGTAATATTTTACTTTTAAGAATTTTGTCTGTGTATGCATTTGGGCATTGTAGTTTTTGCTATGAATCTCAAAGTATTAGTCTACACCCATATCTGTATTTTATGCTGGTAAGTTAGCAGAGAATCTCATATATTCTCCTAGGTCTTTAAAGGAATTTAAACTGGTTTTTGTTGGGGTTTTTTTGKTTTTTTTCCCCCATATAAGAGAATTTGTTTGATTTCTCTGAACTCTGTAACTGTTATTCAAGTGTGTTCTTATGAGACCTCTGAATGAACAGTGAGCTCAGAGACTGGTGAAGGTACCTGGTAAGTGGCTGGCACAACTGAAGAGTAAAATGATAAGAGCACCCACTGAAGAGGGGGCTGACAGGGGTGTACTTAACAATTTCTTTAACTCCTGGAAGCACCACTGATCACAGATTTAAGGTGGATCTGCCTCAAATTAATTGTCTATGTCAAGTCTCACTGAAGCCTTTTAATCTCAAATCCCCAAGTATTTTTTTAACTGCAAACTAGGGCACAACATTTTAAATAGAAACAACTGAATAACAGTATTTCAAAGAAAAWTTTTTTTTTTTAAAAAAGCCTTTTTCAAAAGCCGCCTGTAACTTTGCAGTCAACTTCCTGGTACACCAACACGGTCTTGGGCAGCTTGGGCATGCTCAGCAAGTCCTGAACTGTCCTTCCCACCAGACCATYAGCACGGTTTGCTCTTGGCATTTTTGGGACCCTGCTGATTCGCTCTCCAGCTCCACACTGGGCACTTTCTGCCAACAGGCACAGAGCAGTCTTATTTTACCCCAAGAGATGGGGAACATCTCTTCACCCCGGGGCAAGGTTCATACCAATACCAGTAACTCTCTTCAGCAGTAGGTCCCACAAATCCATGTCACCTATGGATGAAGGTGATCTCCTAATAATTAAATTAACAGTGTATATAGAGACTGGGAAGTGCTCTGAAGTAATCAGTCGCTTAACACCTTCCCTTTCATTCTATTATTTTAAAAAAGGCAAGTAAGAATGCTTTTTCCCTAATACACCTTTTTTTTTTTCCACATCTTAAAATCTTTAAATTATACTGACCCTTTAAAAATGTGATAAATTTCATTAAGAAAATCTTTGATGGTTTTGATGATGCAGAATTCTGTGACTTGAATAACTGCACCAAAATGTAAAGTTTATTACCAGCTGTTTGATATGGGCAAACTACATTTTTCTCTCTCAACAGCAGAAATCTTAATATATTTTGCAGCTTTGCCATTAAATAGAGAGATGATTTCCCTCTAATTTCTAAAAGCAGTTTTGTGGAAGAAAATGGGTAATCAACATGGAGAATGTCTTCTTTTCTGAAAACGCTTTTAGTCTGACATAAATGACAGCTATTTAAAGGCAATCACTTGTGTTTTATATCTCACACAAAAATCAGCAGACGCAGTACCCTGCCTTTGAGACAAAACACTGATACATGTGACAGAACATTTCAAGCAGTAGTAATCAGAAGCCACAGATCCAGCATCATCAAGAAAACAACTGAAACATTGTCCATTAAGATCTGTATCTCTTTTTGCCATTGTTGTTCAGCCTTTAGCTGATATTACCCTGCACTATGAATAACCAATTATCCGCATCTGACAGGTACAGGAGATGCAAATCCCATCCGTTCTGCAGCATGTACACTGATAACTTACACATCTGTTAAAAATAAAGTGCTTTTCAAAATATCACCCAGGAGGCATGTGTTCTGTTTTCTGTTCAGTGACCTTTGGAAACTCTAGTCCAATGAATAACTAGTGATGCGGGAGTAAGTTGGGAGGCAGTAGAGGAAAAGTGCCTATAACCTTATATGTTATCTGTTAAGAAGATGGATATGATAAAAAGATACATTGCTCTTTCATAATTTGCCTGAGAGAGCAAATCAATGAGGACATAAACTTGTATCCCCTTAAATTTAATGGTTATGAAATTCATTATCCTGGACAATTAAAAATATAATACGCAGAAAAAGTGCAGTGAATTATATCATTTAAGTATGTAATTTCATGGCAATTTGCTACCTTACAGGCATTTGTTCACATGGCATCAACCACATCTTGATAAATCTGGTCTCCCATTCAATCATTTTATGTAGAAAGAAGATGAACTGTGCTTCAAGATGAAAAAACTTCATCCCAAGATGTTGGTAGAACACTAAAGGAATTCAGCAATGACATTCTTGCATCTGTTAGAAACCTTTGTAAGCATTCTGACATATTACAAAGCTTAGACTTTCTTCTTCACACCCTACATGGCCTATATGGCCTCGATCCGTGTCCGACAAAGTCAGCACTTGTAAGACAACAGCTACTTAACCAAAAGGCAAGGAAAAAACACCACATCCAGGGAGACATGGTACAGCAAATATGGCTTCGCTTTTGCTGCTACATTACCAACAAAGCCTTCAGACAAAGGCCTTTACTGCAAGCCCTCATCACAGCTCAGGTAATTCAGCCTGTGAGTAAGCATATCTTTGAAGCACAGATAGGTCTATAGCTTTTATGTAGCCACTTGAACATTAAAAACCCTTTTGAAATTCTTCTTTTATAGTGTAATACGACATGCCCGCATGCCAGGAAACCAAAGATTTTTAAAGAGAAAATATTCCACAATTCCAGTTGACAAGCTAAAAAGGGAGTTACTTAGTCATAGAGGGTCTTCACAATAACCAATCACCCAACTAAGCACTGACAAGAGTTATGGGGAAGAAAAGCATTTTGAATGCAAGTAGCTAAACCATAAAATCCCTAATAGTGTGAAAAACTTACTTGTTGTATCACTCACATTTTTACAGTTTAGAATAAACAGTGGGCACCTTTATTCAAAATATAAACAAATTTATTCTTCACCAAATTCAATTCCATAATTAATCACACTATTTTTATTACAGATTATATTTTTCCTATAAGAAAGAATAAATTGTACTTACCCTCTCCAAAGTAATTTCTTCAAATTCATATTCAATTTCTGTTCCATTGACCTAAAGAAAATAAAATCAGAAAATTCTTTAAATAACATGGAAGGTAACTTCATAGGCATACTGTATAGCTGTTTCAGTATCATTGGTTTACTGAAGCACATTTTTCAACATAGAGCTGAGGAATTCTAAAGTATTGAATACTTAACTCCCTTTTGTCTTGGGGGGGGGCAGAGTCAAGCTTTTAAACTGAAAATAGTAAAAGTTCAGTATGTAATGGCTATATAAATCACCAACATAATAAGACTGATATTTGTTAAAACATCTCTGTGGACTTTATGTCAATGTTTAAATAGTTTCCAAGGTAATAGTTTCACGTCAAAACAGAAGACCTGCTTCTATTATTCTCACAATAGAGGAAAACTTACTTATGCATTGTCTTACCAGCTCCAATTTACACTGCAACACAAAACCAGACAGGAAATTCACAGTACTTATGTAAAAATTACTCACTGATACATACACTGAAATACATCTTGTTTACTATATTAACCTAGGGCAAGAACACGACAGAGAACCTTTGCAAGAGACAGCTGAATGGCAAAAAGGCATAGAATGTTAATGTAATTCCTACGCTGAGTCCCAGTGTCAAAATAAATTAAGCTACAAAACACAGAACACCAAAATAGATTGTGCTGGACAAGAAATCTATCAGCTGAAGAGATGACACTGATTTAAGCAGTATTCCAAAACCTTGTTCCAGTCTGACATGCATTATTTTTGTCGCTTCAGGCAACTCACCTAACATACCTTTCTCCCTTTCCTCATTTCTTAAATGGGTAGAGTAGAGCATCTGAGAAAGCTACAAAGGTTCACTGTATTGCAGGTAAACTGCAGAGCAATTAAAATATATCTATCCTTAAAATCTCAGAAGAATTTCAAAGCATCACTTCCGTACAACTAGTCAGCAATTTTTGACTTGGCCAGAAAGTATTGATTAAAAAAAAAAAAAAGAAAAATTTATTAATCATGCAATTTTAGTTTCTGTAATAATGGGATATGCCCTGGAAAACGGCTTTGCTTTAGTGTCTTACCTAATTTATACTTAATGAAAAAAAAGACCTAAACTGAAGGAAAGGATTGGGATTGACTTCATTTTGGAGGAACAAATTTGTTATTTCTCAAAACATGAACATTTATCACTCCTCCCCACTCCCAACTGCTAATTTTCTGTATTAGATTCCTAACTGTAATCATAAAACACTGTATATAAATCATTCTTTATCTCATCAAGCATCTTTCAAATGTAATTAGGTACTTCCCCTGTGAATATTTTAACAAGGTACATGTATCTGCTAAACAAAAGCTTCCTCTAAAATCCACCAACTATTTAATTTGTTTACAATTCAAGATGTGATAAACCATGAAATCAGTAATAGAAATACAATCTCGAGAATCTGTGTTGAAAAGGAAAGAGAGAGAAAAGTTCAAACAAACAACTCATGCTTAACAACTGCAGAAAAASACAGCATCAATGAATATAATATTTAATACGTGCATAATATTTTGGTTTTTTAGTTTATTAGAATTGGGTAATCACATCACATTATACTTACACCAGAGATGAACAAAAAAAATTTACTACAGGATGTCTTCCTGACCAATGTTATCACTTTAATGCTTTCTGCATAGACTCTTTTATTAATAGAGACAACTTACTACACATGAAGATCTTTATAGCTATTCCATTTTTTGTCCTTTCTTGTCTAATGATAATGAAATCAAAGCTCTCTATATGTCTGTGTTTTCATGAACTTCTCTTTCATCTCAGGTTGGTGGATAGCTCTGATCTATGCCTTCAATTCCTCAG
The DNA here is from genome assembly GCA_014549065.1 of Cardinalis cardinalis. Taxonomy (NCBI): domain Eukaryota; kingdom Metazoa; phylum Chordata; class Aves; order Passeriformes; family Cardinalidae; genus Cardinalis; species Cardinalis cardinalis. The sequence continues at coordinate 2,828,360 of JACDOX010000026.1, read as the reverse complement.
TCTTGCTCTATAAAGCTGTCTTTGCTTCACTGCTTATAATCACTTTTCCTTTGCATTAAAAACTCATTAGTGCAGCAAAATGGGAAAAAGAGGGATATGAGAAGTGAGCAACCTCTGTAGAAAGATGAAAGGAGAAAACATAAGCTGAATACTCAATTTGTATTTGCACACAAACGATATCTTGCTTATGACCATCTGAGGGGTTTCTATTATCATCCAGTGGTGATTCTGAAAATGCCTTAAATTCAAATCAAAATTAATTGCAGCAGAGATCCATTATCAGGCTTCATAGCAGCAGGGGTGATATGAATTAAAAAGCTTATCTTGATCCAGCTCCTTTTGTTATTTAAACATACATGTCCGCATATATCGTTCACTGCCCTGTTTGTTTTGCTGGTTGCTCAGCAAACAAATGCAATTATTTCTTAAAGAATCCAATAAGATACTGTACCCACCTGAGGCAGGTGGAATGTTGCTTTATGCAGTACCAGTCATTGCTAGCACCATTTAACTCCACATTTAGACTCTCTGGCTGCACCTACACTGCTAAATTATAGTCAGTTTTCAGCCAAGTCTCAGCGCTCAGGGCTGTTTCTGTCTGGAGCCTGCTGGAAGCAAATGGCCAAGGAGTGAGCCAACAGTTAAGCAGAAAGAGAATCATGGCTCCAGAACTGGAATTAGCTTGTTGGTGCTCTCATTTAGCAGCATATGGACATACCCTCTGTTTTTGTACATTTTAAGTTGACAGCCTCTGGCCTGTCAAAGCACCAACAAGCCGCCTGAACCTGCAACTTCCATTTCTTACAAGTAGTGGCAACCCACTCTTGTGTCCCTCTTAGCATGACTTTTCTAATCCTGATTTTATATCAGATTGCAGCAAAAACAAAGCAAAATTAACTACAGCCTCCATGATTTTAGATAACGATGAAAAATTACAAATATTTTCATACAGTTTTCTCTTCTCCACAGTCAAAGAAACCATCAGCATTTTCCAATTGTTTGGGAAAAATTCTTTCTCAGCTTCCTGCAGCGCAAGCTTGTTATGACAGCTATCTTTAATCTCAAGTAAAATTTACATTTATAATGCTGAAATGTGAGGTAGTCATCCAACTCTATACTCAAGTAAGTAAAAATAGGCACGTGAAGGTCTTAATTTCATCTCTGCTATAAATCTCAGGTAGGTGAGGTGAATTGTGCTTGGACATTTCCTTTCACTACGTACAAAGAGAGTTTAAAATTGCTGCGTGAAGTTAGGTGAGCACTTGCCTTAAATCTGTTTTCTCTGCATTTCTCCTGGCTATAGACTGGTAACAAATTTCTGCTTAAGGAATGCCGTAAATCTTTTATAATTATGCACCACTTAAAGGCCGGATCTCCGGTTTAGCAGCTTTCCCAATTGCTTTTTCAGGCTTGTCTGCACCTGTAACTGGCAGCACATGCCTGGCATGATATCCAGCAACTACTCCCACAAGCCCAACCTATAGGGATATCCACAAGGAACAACTCAATCTTTCCCCTTCTCCAAAGGCCAAGAAACACTGCTCTTGGCTTCTGTCTCTGATTTGGGACACTGATGTGCACTCTCCTGAGAAAGATGCTCAACAGCACCTGTGACAGCAAGGGGTCACAGACTGCAGCAGAAGGGGGTAAGGGGTACACAAGATGAAGTCCATGGGAGAACACAACCAACTGCATCCCTTCTCCAGGGCACAGGAGCTGGAATCAACACGCGTCTCATCCAGGAACTTGCATTTCCAGCAGAAGAAAAAAGATACTATTGACCAGGAATAAAAGGTCAAAGTGCTACATGGGAGCAGATGCCCACAAAATCTTTAGATAATTCTGAGGACCTCTGCTGCACGGCCAACACACACTTGCAATTCAAGAAGGTTCTCAGCCTCCTGACCTTACATATGCTCATGATCCAGAGTGAGATGAATGCACAGCCCTTCTTGAATAAGTTACCAAAAATTAATTAAGCGCCGGTGTTTAAAAGAACCCCCACAAAGGCAAGGTAACAGTTACCTTCCATTTACAGCAGCACCTGTTACGCTAGAGGACTCTCCAAAACATTTGACAAGAAAATGTCTTTAAGAAAGAGAGAGACATAATGTAGGGTAACTATCTAGACTCCACCATTCAAGAGAGATTTCCTGGCAAACTCTCACTGCTATTAGAGTTCACTTACCTCTCTAAGAAGAAAGCACTACTCATCTTCAATGACACTTTCAGGAGAGTGAGAAATAAGAAACAGGTAGAGAGGTTTTTATACACAATTTTGTGAAAAATCTGAAGCCCAGCATACAGAATGGCAAAGTAAGGACCTGACAAACTCAGATTTGTTTGTTCCTTTTTCTGAAGACTGCTAACTTTTCAGGAAGTTTCTCTACTGCAGTTTAACAGTGACATAAGCAGCTGACGTAGTCCCTTACTGAAAAGTCAGCTCTACAGATTATGCTAAATCCCTACTATCCTTGAGACAAGCGCTCTGTTGGGTTTTTCATTTTCTGACACGTATTCTGACACTTCATTAATACTTTTAAATATATTTTTTTCTCATAATAACAATGAGAATTACAATAACTGCAATTTGATACTCATTTTACTTCTGCAGTTATTTGATTTGATGGACTTGTTCACACTTGAAAAGTAAACATTGCAGAATTCTTTCTTGCTATACCTGTACCCTATTACAACTGCATCCACTCAATAAGATATATATTTCATTACAAGAATTTTAGTGCTAAGAACTGTATTACGATAGCAGCAACAATCTAATCAAAACATACAGTTTATTCAACTGAAAGATTTCAAAACCCCTGGACCTATCTATTCTAATAAAAACTGCCATCAGAGCCATTTGTTATGCTAAGTCTTATTATCAAGAAGAGATTGTTTCGCCTCAAAATTACATCTGTAGACTTTTATTTCAAGCAAAACTTATTTAAATGATATTTAATTGGGTATTATTTTTCAGAAAACTGCAAGAAAGAAGACTGCTGCTTCTACTTCTGCTATCATATGCATGGGAAAATAACTACCCTGACACTGATTTTCATTCAACATGCAAAATTTGTTCCTTTGGTTTCACCAGTTGTCTCATCACCCAAACCTCAGCAGAATACAAGATTGCCAAATTCTTGTTGTACAAATAACCTTGGGATGTATTTGTCCTTCAGAAATTTCCAGTTGGCTGTGTAATGAAGATGGTCACAGATTCAGAGAATCATAGAATGGTTCGGATTGGATTGGAAGGGACCTTAAAGATATGTATTTTCAAACCTCCTGCCAGGGGAAGGGACATCTTCCACTAGACCATGTTATTTTAACACTTCAGAAACAGCAAGCCMATTTGGGTAGCAAAAAAATTTTAAACAGCCTTTCACAATTTCTGTTTTGCCACAAAAGCTAAAGAGTGATCATTATTTAGCTCTTTGACTACTCCAGATTTGGGTTATTTTTTTATTAACTGTCAAAGGAAAGCTGCTGATCTTCTTTTGATATTGCTTTCCAAAACCATTTGTTTCCTTTCTTACTGCATATAAACCTATGGAATACACTCTCCTGATTTCTTTCATTCAAATGTGATGACTTTGCATTTTCAAGCTGTCCTAAAAAGGCTGTCAGAAAGATAAAGACTAGCATGAAAAACTAAGTGAGTGAGTGCGTTTTATGGACTATTTATGCAAGACATCCCACATCCATTTTAAATTATGGTGCATAACTAAGCCCATTTCCTTCTTTTTACCCATGCTTCCTTTAGGAAACAAGGAAAATATGTTAAATTTTTGAATCAATATTTACCATAGCCTAAAACTTTCTTGTGGTAATATGACTGTTCTGGTGTGAAGAATGAAGAGTAAAAAACCATAGGGTTTTCAAAGAAATTTATACTTTATCAGGAATAGATCTTTGTGGATCCTTCCACAGATGCCTAGAAAGCACTCAACCACCAGTCACTACATCCTTTAGGGAAGGTATTACCCTCAACACATAATTAGCAGAGCTCCAAGAAGCCAAATCCAGCTCTTGGTCAACACCTGCAAAGATCTCAGTCATGATTAACTTGTACCCTGCTCAAAGGGTACTATATTCACTCATTCTTTCCTTTTTAGATGTCGCTTACATCCTTCAGGACCTAATTTTTATTCAGCCTCTTCTCCAATAACTGTCACAATACTCACCCTTTCCTCTTTCTGCTTCCCTCACTGTTATCCTGGCTTTTCTTGTTTTCATTCCCTTGGAGAAAATACCCATCTAGCAAGTAACCATTGTCACTCTTTGGTTGATTCCCAAATTGCAATTTTATTTTACTCTACCCCATTTCTCCTATCTTGTTCAGAGCAGTCGTTTTTTCCTGTCGACTTTGAATCACAATCCCCCAGCTGTAATCACAACTTCTCATGTCTCCAAATCAGCCTCCACTGCTTTCTGATTTTCATTCCTTTCAGTTTTTTTTTCTTCCTTCTTATTACCTCCCCAATTTGTTCTGTTTTTCCTCACACACAGATGCATACACACATACATATAAATTTAAACTTACTTGATCTAATCCCACTTCATCCAAAGCATTATTCATTATTAGTTTTCTACCTTTTCATCTTTTCCAACTAAACTTGAAACATAATTTTCTCCCACGACTCCTCTTAAGCCATTCACACACTCCATGCTCCTTGGATTCTTTCCACTAATGCTTCACCTGCTTTACCATGGTTTCAAGACCTTGTCAAAATAAGGGATTCTTTTCTGGTTTCCCCTACTCACTGCTCTCACTCCTCATAATCCTTTTTGCTATTCAGCAACAATTTAGATTTACTTATTTTTAGCTTCTTTGTCACCAGAGAGCTGGTACTTTCTACAGTATGAAAAAAAAATAAATTTGATGACTTCTCCAAGGTATTCTTACTATTTTGTAAGGTTTACACTGCGCCATCAATTTTTATTTCACCTCTTTGTTTTGCCCATGATGGAAGCATTATTTTAACTGTAAGCACTTGATATAGCTAATGCAGACTCAAAACAAACTTCCTAGATTTACAAGCCTAATGCAGGAGCGGATAAAAGAAGAGATCATGATTTCAAGTGGGGTTCACAGTAAATGGAAGTGAAATTACATCTGTGTGTGAATTCTGTTTAGGCTAGCACTTCTACCTTGTACAAAACTATCACAACAAAAGAAGAGTGCACAGCTCAGTTTTGGCACTTGCAACCAATGCTCTCCTATGCTAAAAGAAATTCATATACCATCATATTTCTTATCTAAAAGGCAGACATGCAAGTTAAGAAGTCATCTAAGTTTTGGGTTTTTATACAGGTACTGAAGAGAAGAATCAAGGGGGGTGATTTATGCCATGTATCTTAGTTTTTAGATGGAATTGTTGTTTAAGAACCTGCTTGTCCACTGACTATACGGGGAAACTCTGGATTTCCAGGATTCATATCCTAAAAAAAATTATTTCTTAAAAAAATGACAGGGTGTTTGGAACTAGGTGATTTTTAACTGCCAAACAGTTCTGATTCTATGAAAATTCTTCATCTTTTTGGATCTTAAACTTAGAACATATATCAGTGCAGAAACTTGAAACAGTACATTCCAGAGAACTGGATGCAACAATTTCTTCCCATAAAATCACATTCTTTCTTGTATAATTCAGGTTATTTACTATACAGCTTCAGAAGTTCACAATCACTGTGCCTCTTATTTTCTTCTGTGCTTCTGCTATTGCTGACACAGTAATATTTGAGTTACCATAAACACTCAGTTTGTTGGGTTCTTCTATCTCTGCTCTATTTCAGACTTGGAAGAAAATCCATCAAACCTTTCAAAAAATTTGAACAGTTCAGACATTCCTAGAAATTATTTTTCTGGAGTAATCTATCATTCCATGAACAATATACATAAAAATGGAAAATAGCTATTGCTTGATTTACCTTATTTCATCAACAAAGTAATTGTAACTTGTAAAGCACTTGTAAATTGGGACTTAAAAAGTAATTTTAAAAATGTTTAATACTTCAAATTGCATAATTTGATTTTAAAGGTTGGTAACTGTAAGAGTGTTTAAGAGGCAGAAATTACTACATATGGGTTAAGTTTGATTCATTTAAACATGAGTAATATATTTTTTCTCAGTTTTAGGGAAAAAAATCAGTAGCATACTAACTGGCAAAATTTTAGGCAAGGAAAGAACAGCACTAATTAACTTCATTCTTTGGTATCAATGACATGTTTATACAGCCATTATATAATGAGATMTATGTAATAGGCATAATAAGCACACCACATTTCCTCAATAAATAAATATACAACCAACATAATCTAATCTCTTACAATTTGCTCAACGGGAACACATTCTGACTCAAATATTTGTGCCTAAAATTATCTACCAGTACCTTTGCTTAGCTTTGAGTGTTAATACTCCCTTTCACTGCTCTCTCGCATTAAAAAAAAACCCACAATCAGTGAATTCTTTTGGGTTCTTTTGTTCTTATATGTTAACTATAGCACAAGCACTGAAGGCTAAACTCTACTGTCAGCAGCCCTGGTGCAATCCCACTGGTGTCAGTGGGCTTGTACTGAAGCTTGTGTAACTGAAGCTGCAGGTATTAATCACTGGATGTAGTTACACCTGCAGGAGGAAGCAGCCCTGAAAGAGTGAAGGAAATGCCTGCACTAATAGTAAAAACGAGTAATAAGGAAAATTCACGCTCATAAAGCACATGCACGTGTATAAACCAATATGGATTCAACAGGACAAGCTTTTTGTGCATGACTCAGTTGCTTTACAAGTATTTTTACAGCAGGAGAAGGATTTGCTATTTCTCCTAAAATCTTTAGTGTATGTAAGGGAAGGGAAGCACAGTCCTCTGCACTCTACTACTAAAAGCGCAGCAGAACAGCTCCCTCATACCCAATTAATTTTGCTGTAGGAAAAAAAAAAAGACATTTTGAATGGCTGAGATAAAATCAGTGGTTTTCTGCTCCTCCTCTCAAGCTCAAGGAAACAATATTGATGTAACTGCTGGTCACAGCGATTAACCATGTAAACACGGAGAAGAAGCTAACACAGCCTAACTGATCATCACCAGTCCCAATCCAAGCCGCGCCAATATTCAGCAAACTATCCCAAATACTTTTCAAGCTTTCTTGGTAGGAAAAAATTGGTTTGCGTCAGTTCAAGGAAATTTGAGTTTTTCTCAAAAATTCTTCCAACTTAAATCTAAGGAGAGAGGAAAAAATCAATTTCATCCACCTTCAATCAATCTAATTTCTGACACAATAATGAAATATTGAACTTGAAAGTTACTCTGAAAGTAACTTCTATGCATTGCCTCAGTATTCTAAAAAAAAAAAGTTATTTTCAAGATTTTCTATTAATGTATAACAGCAGAGATGAGAGAAGCTTTACTAAAGAAATGAGGAAAGCCAAAAGAAAGCTTGAGAAAATTGCTGACACATAATCCTCTTTAAAACAACACAAAAAAGTCTCAGTGGTCTCTTGCTATAAGTCAGCAGTGATGAAAAGACCTATGGTACAAGAAATATGGTGCTCTAAGAATATTTTTACTACACTAAAATGCACAACTGCAACACAGAAATACTCTGAAAATGTTTAATGTCACGCAATACTACTTTAAAATGTCAAGTATTTCATCATCTCTTTCCAGAAGTAGAGCATATTTTACCAGTTATATGAAGTATCTTTATTACATTCTTCATAGGTTTCCTGACATAATGAAACCTGTAATTTCCACATCAGAGCTAAAGTATTTGGCAGCAGAGATGAGGAAAGTATTCCAGCTCTTATTTCAACAATACGCAATGAAATTAGTGTCCATTACCAATCACAGCTAAATTTGTGTACAAATCTTCTGGACATCAAATGCTCCAATATGCACAAGGCCACTAACCAGACATTTTACTTGCCATTACTACACTGTACATATGCCAGTATGTCTGCTCCACAGAAAAGTTACTTTTCAGGATTAAATTTATTTCTGCTTCATCCTGGGTTCATCACAGGAGCCATCAGCCCATCAAAGGTGCGGACACACACCCCCGCCACAAGCAGAGAGCCACCAGGGCAGGCGGAGGTACCCTGGCAGAGACCCTTCCTCTCCAAGGGAAGATTCAGTCCCTGGCTCAGGGTGACACCCAGCACTGTGGGTCAGCTGGGGAGCACCTTGCAGCCTAAGGAGCACATCACTGTCGGTGGGGCTGGGACACTGGCAGGATGCAGGGAACAAGCATCTTGGCATTGCAACAAGACTTAGAAGATGCTCCGGTGAGGAATAGAAGGTGTGGGAAAGGGAAGAATTGATGTGGTTTAGAAGTAGAGAGGAAGAAGTACAAGAAAACAGAGGGGTAAGTGGCTAAAGGGGGCCAAGTCACATGTAGACAAGGCTGGTCAGTTCATTTCCCTGTCTGAGTCCAGTGCCTGCTGAGTATCTTCTGTCATGTCTTCTATTAAACTCCATTTTTACCTCTTTTCTTGGGTAAGGGGTTCTCTGTCTGTGGTACCAGCAGCTGAAGGTGCCCACAAGAAGTGGGTGCTTGCCAGCAAGCTGGGCTAGCTGGGGCGGAGGTGAAGCCATCAGAAAGCTGGAGTGTGCATGTGTTACTGGAAACAAGAAAAGGGAAGAAGTTGGCTACTAAAGGGGCAAGGGATCAAAGGCAACTGCCCAAGAAACTTTAGGATCCAGGAATTGACTAAGACCCATTTCAGTGTGTGTATGTGTGTGTGTGTGTTTTACTGTGCAGGAGTAAGGGCAAGGATCCAGGGCCAGCTACTGCATGGACCGTGTGTCTCAGCTCCATTATAGGAGGAATCAGAGCCCTGCATAGTGAGTGAGTGTGTGTGTGTGTGTGTGTGTGTGTGTGTCAGTTTGTGCAAAGGAGTCTGTACCAGCAGCTGGACAGGGGTTGCAGAATCAGATGCCAGCATCTGGAATAGCAAGGATCTGGAGCCAGCACTCCTGAGCTGACCCAGTGTCCAAATCCTGCTCCTGGCAGTTTTCACAGCACACACATGAATACATGCACACACACAGGGACACAAGGAGGCCACTTTGGTTTGTGTGGGCACTGACTGCTGTGCTGCTCTGTTCAGACCTGTGTCTACCCAAATGCCTTCTGTTTGTCCGTGTGCTTACAGGGAATACAGTGCCGACCTTGCTACTCAGCACTGTGCCATGGATTCCCAACAGCCTTGCTTCCATCAGGCTAGCAAATTTAGCAACCCCSTAACATACTGCAGCACTGCAGTACTTTCTTGCACACATATTGCAAACATAGAATTTTTTCGTTATATGGACTACGACTCAATGCGATGCTAAACCGAGAAAAAAATTCTTTGCAGACTCATACTCATTGCTACGTATCTCCTACTTTCACCCAAGCAGAAAGATGAATGTGACAGGAAAAGCTATTCTTACAATCTTCTTGAAACATTCTTCACCAAGAAACAGCAGGGAAAGAAAAATGGCTAGAAAAATATCTGGAAATAACAAACTGTGCTCAAAGTGTAACCAAGGGTGGACAGTATTAAAGCTTCAACTTTACTAAAGCAGGGGAATTTCTACAAAATATAAACAAATTACAGCCAGAAATCAAAAAGATGTGGAATTAAAGAACTGGTGAGAAAGTTAAGTGTAATTTACTTTCTTTCAGCAGACCTACATATAGAGACAAAGTTCACTGAGACATGATTGAAACAGGGATGCCCAGTTCTGATCAACCTGCCTTATTGATAAAAACAGTCTCCCTAAGACATGAGGATGGCTCCTGGAGATTGGTCCTTATTTTGAAAGAAAGATTAATATCTTTCAACAATTCCAAGATATATAGAAAAAAGTTTCACAAATTAGAAAATATTTGTGTCCTTCTGCATGAAATTCAAATTCTCAGGGAATGAAAGAACACTTCTCTGACTTAATCTACAAACAGACTCTAAACTAGTACACAATGCTTCTAAAAAGAAATTAAACAGTATTGAAAGCACCAGCTGCAAATTACACTTCTCCTCTAGGGAAAGACCAAGAAGTCATATGGACAGTTGAGGACTTTTAGTGTTTTTAGAATAAGAAAGAACACTACCAAGATACCACATATCTGCTTCTACTAAAGAGGAAGACTATGGTGAAATCTAAGTGATTAATCAACCTTGCACTATGCACATTATTTGAAAATTAGTATAGCTCAGTAGAATCAAGATAAACTCACAGTGTTTATGCACACATTTCCATCACCTTTGCAAAGCCTAAGTCCTGAATTTGGACATCAGACAAGATTACTTTTGTTATGACCACATTAATCCTTACTTAAGCTGAGCAAAGAACAACATTCAGTAAAATGTTTGCCAATATTCAATTGGCAATATTGTCAGTATTCAGTAAAATGTTTCAGCCTAGCAAACATAAAACATAACACACTCAGCACAAATAATTTATGACTAAAAAGAATCCAGAATTTTAAACTCTTGTCATTTCTATGCAGAAAAAATTACAGGCACAAATTACTTGACATTAACATATTCAATCAGTTGTAAGATACAAAAGAAATGCACTTCAGTTGTTATTTCTCTTTACTAATAACCTCAACAAGTGGAAATTTATCTCATGTAGGAATCTTTATTTTCTATTACCTTCAAACTAAGCCAATTTTCTATACAAAATTATGAGGGCTGCAACATCTAAGATCAGGAAAACAGATTATCTGTGGAATATTTGGGTTTCCTCCTCTATCCTAGGTCATCTAAACACTGATTAAAAATGTAATTTACTATCAAGTCTGAGTCACCAGATCACTATATTAAAAGTATCGTCAGGTTTTATTGTGTAAAATGTGGATTAGCAATAATTCACGTTCCCAAAATATCTACACTCACAATTTGTAACAGTAGGGACTTCACAATATTCGCTGAAACTGTGTTGAAGTTGTGTTAGTTTTACAGCATGGATCAGCGAATACCTGGCTAACAATGGGGGAAAATAAGAGCATTTAAATGGCTAACTTTGCAATTTTGTTAAAAGAGAACGGTGTTCCTTTGAGATCTTTTTATATTGTTGTAGGAAACAAGTAAGAACACACTCTAGCTAGTCTAAAATTTTTAGAAAGTAACCATAAATGACAGGAAAAATGCTGCTATGAAAAACACAGTGAATGATATTAAGAACAATACCTAAAAGATCACAAGTTAAGGGTATATTTTCTATCCATTGTTATTACTGATGTTGCATTATGTGCTGCCAGGATAAGAACCTTGCCTTGGCTGAACTTTAACAGGCAGCTTGCAAAGCAAAATAGTCAACAATTCTACACATTGAAAAATTAAATATTGTTAAAATTACAAGGAGGAGTTCTTGTAAAATAAATTTCAGACACACTTCATCCTAAATAAGTGAAAAACCACTGTAATCAAAACATCATATGTACAATTAGACATGAAAGCAAGAGTTTTCTTTCCTACTTTTCATCAAAACAAGCTTTCTCTTCAATACCAAGCAGTCACTTTCTCTTTACTTCTTAGATTATCCAAGGTCAAAGGAACACATCTGTCTCTGACAGCAATTAATCTGAAATCCTCCAAAATGAAGTCTTATGAAAAAGGAAAGCTTTCTTCCTCTTGTATAATTAAAACCATTAAGATAATGACATCTGTACTAGCTCTTCTTTAATTTTTTTTACAATGGCTTTCAGTTAAGTTCTACCCCTTTCTAACACAGTAATTACTGACCAATACAAGTCCCATTGTCTTGAATCCAAAAAAAAAAAAAAATCTGTAAGTAGTTATTCACTTGCAGTCTTTATGCTGTTTCCCAAATCATTTCAGAGCTTTAACTTCATGACAAAGTAACTCAAAATAAAGCTATTGCTATGGAAAAAAAGCCGTGTGTACTTGAAGAGCTTTATCAGCTTCTTAGAATCACAGAATGGTTTGGATTGGAAGCAACTTTAAAGATCATCCAGTTGCAATCTCCCTGCCATGGGTCTTTATTTTATACATACATACATACAGACAGATATATTCTAATCAAGTATTTTACGAAAAAGACAATGGGCTTGATGGTTTAAGACCATGAATTGTACTAGAAATACATATTTGGTTATGTTAGCCACTGGATCCTTGCAAACCTTCCAACCCAACTGACTTTAGCCTACTGTTGCAATATCCAGTGAGGTTAGCTATGGTAGAATAATATATAGACTTACACAAAAGGAAAAACTAATTCAAGGCTAGGCAGAGAATGACAAAACCAAATTCAAATTACTTGTGATTTAGGTCAGGTCGGTCCATGTAATTTAAGGCTGCCTCAGATCTCAAAGTGCTTCAAAAGCCTTTAACAGGCATACACTGCATTCTGCAGCATGTGCCAACATCACAGGTAAATTAAAAATTAAGTATAGATGGCTGTAGAGGAGGCATATGTGAACACCCACACATCCCTATATGTTTATGGTATATATGATTTTTCTCAGAGTGATGAAAATACCAGACAGAGCAATGCCTGGCTGGCTTCCCCCAGCAGAGGCAACAAGGATAAGAGTGGCTCAGCAAGAACAGACTTTGCAAAAGCAAAGCACTGTACCCTCTATCAAGGAGTTTATTACACTGTCGCCCAAAGGACCCGATAGTGGATATTGAAAAACCTGTGGGCAAGAGCAGTTTTTTGTCAAAAAGTCTGCTTTACAAGCTTGAGAGCATTAGAACTGAGACTTATAAATGCACACCCATGATCTGGACTGCAATGCTGAAGTACTTGCACTCCAAATCCAAAAAGCATGAAGCATTACACACTCCCTATGCTGAGTCCACCTGAAGCCAAGGGACACAAATGAGTGCAGGATGTGATCTCTACAGTTCAATAAGCTCCTCTCTCCCAGGCTGCTAATTTCAACGTTTCAAACATTCATAGAAAGAACTCCTTGATTGAATCTCAAGTCCAGCATTATTCATAGGCAATTGAAAATGGAATGTATTATAATTTCAGAGAATAGAAGTGGAATAATTAGATACGTGACCAGCGGATGCATTTACTTGTTGGATTGACAGGATGTTGGTAATTCTACCTACATCCAGACACAATGAAGGCTTTTTGATTTTTTATGTATTATGATACATAGTACTCAAATAGGCAAAGTAGTGTTCGTTCCTACAGAAAATAAAAGAAATTCCCTAAAATAATGAAGTTATTTTACTTGAGAGTAAAGCTTTTTACCTTAATTAAAAATTATGTCTTTGAGAAGGCTTAAATATTAAAGATGCATTCATGATTTTAAAGCAAAACACATTAAAAAAAATCACATTTTTGCTTCAGAAACACTCTGGCCCTTCTTTAAAAGATGTTTCCTTTCAAAACAGCATATTTTAAAAGAAAAGGTTTGAAATAAATTTATTTTCAGGTAGAAAAAGAGTGGGTATGAAATAGAGGCAAAGTAAATCATAAGGTCCATCCTGTACTTTTGCTTTGGGTTTTCAACAGAAGCAGCATATTTTTTTACCCTGTCACACTAAATTTCATTTGGGTTGTCAGACAGCAGGATGAAAATTCTTCTATTTTTGCATATTTAAGGGGAGATGTTTTATATTAGTTCATTACTTTTGTGTTCTGTTGAACCATTTTCACTAATGATCACAAAATATTTTATAAACATTATTTAAATCAAGCCTGTCAATACTGCTGTTATAAAAGAAAAATGTCTTATCCCACTGCAGAAACAATGACATGCAGAATACAGCACTGTTTGCCAGGGCAAAAAAATTGCTGTGATACAATTCAAGGGCCAAAACAGACAAGCCAAGTCAATGCAGCTTTAAAGGACTAGCACAGAGTTCTACCAGCTTTAGCTTTCCCACTGCAACGCACATTAATGACAGGCTGAAAGATTAGTATGAATAATAAACAAAACTGCAAGTTAAGAATCTGGAAAAATGTAAGTCATTAGAGATAATAAGGTGTGTAATCTGACTTTCAAGACTATGATCAAACTAATTAGGAAAGAAGCAACAAATTTATTCTCAAAAGTCAATAGAAAAAATATATCTATACCTACATGATGGTATTTTAATATATTTCAATATAATATTAATAAAAAACCAAACTCCATGAGTTTCCTACTTTTGTAAAAATTCASATTCTCACCTTTTAGACCAAAATTTCTTTTTAGTCTTCTATTACCACTGTCCTCAAAAATTTGCTAATCATCCCTCGTCATTTTTGTGGTTTAATCCCAGCCAGCAGCCAAGACCCACACAACTGCTCACTCCCCTACCAGCAGGACCAGGAGAGAATTGGAATGGTCAAAGGAAAACAACTTGTGGGCTGAGATAAAGACAGTTTGATAAGGAAAACAAAAGCCACACACACAAGCAATGCAAAACAAGGAGTTAAATCACTGCTTCCCATGGATAGGCAGGTGTTCAGCCATCTCTAGGAGAGCTTGACTTGGGAAGACACATGCCATTACTCTGAATGTCCCTCCCTTCCTCCTTCTTCTCCCACCTTATACACTGAGCATGTCGTCACACCGCCTGGAATATCCCTTTGGTCAGCTGGGCTCACCTGTCCTGGCTGTGCCTCCTCCCAGCCTCCCAGGTACCCCCCACTCTCTCACCAGTGCGCCAGCATGAAAAGCAGAAAAGGCCTTGGCTCTGTGTGAGCCCGGCTCAGCAATAACAAAATTACCCCTATATTAGCAACCATGTGTTCAGCACAAATCCAAAACAGCCTCATAGCAGCCACTGTGAAGAAAGTTAACTCTACCCTAGTCAAAACCAGCTCAGTCATATATGACATTTAACATTAATTATGTAAACACTTGCTTTATTGTAAAGATATATAAGGCCACCTACCCCTTCCAATTTACTTTTCTAGGTCTATAATGCACCTACATTCTTATTCTCCAATAAAAAGCCTTTCACTGACTGAACACTGACTGTGCTCAGAAATTAACAAAGTTTCTTCATTCTTTTTACAGTCAGGAATGGCAATGTGCTCCCATCTCCAACCTGTCTTTTATATTCCATTATAATTCCTGCTCAAGTAATAACCCTAAGTGGTGGTCAGTCATGGATGTATCTGGTCCTGAAGGCTCAATCTGGCTCCAGCTAGACTTGGGGGGAGACAGATGACAACATGATGACAACATCATAGGCAAGAACATTTGGCCAACACACCCAGCTAACCCGAATGCTGGTCAATGTCCACCTCAAGGAAAATTTGGATGAAACTAGCATCTGTAGTCAGCATTCAAATATATGACTATGACTCTATCATATCACTCCATGAAGAGCAGACAGCCCAGGGCCTGGTGAGCTCTCCTGCATGGCAGCGGGCTGAACACCAGGATTTCCCCTTGAGCTGGAATGCCTATCAAGGTTACGAGATTCCTTATTACATCAGATGGTTGGTAAGTGAATTGGGAATAAGCACACTGAAACTTGGCAATCTTTCAGAAAGGATGATTAAACACTGGAATGGGCTGCCCAGGGAGGTGGTTGAGTCACTGTCCCTGGAGGTGTTTAGGAAAAGACTGGATGTGGCACTTAGTGCCATGGTCTAGTTGACATTGTGGTTTGATCAAAGGTCGGACTTGATGATCTCAGAGGCCTTTTCCAACCTAATTGATTCTGTGATTGCAAGTATATAATCCCTTAGACATCAACCACTGGCCAAGGCTGAGGCAGTCTGGATCCAGCCACACCTAAACTCCCCTCTGAAAGGAAGTTTGGAACAGAATGGGGTCCTTTCTGGACCTCATGGCTCAACAGGAAGATCTCTCCAAAATTCTGACTGTTCTCTATCCCGTAAATGCTCAAGTATACTATTCTTGTTACACCACTGCCGCATTTACCACTGAACTTCTCTTATATCAATAAAATATAGTTTCTTCTCACTTGAGAGTGAAGTGACTGATTCCATCCACAACATCAGAACAGGAAGAATTTATTTTTCTTTTCAGCCTTTGTTTAAGCTTTTATGTGAGTCCTTCTAACGTGCTAAATCTAGGTGCACTAGTTGAATGGCAGAGAGGAAAGCTGAAAGTTTTCCAGAATTCCCCATTTTGGCATCATCCTGGCCCCCACATTGCCCTGCTCCAGGAGGGGCTGAGCTCACAGTGTCCCTAAGCTGGGATGCACCCAAAGAGCTGCACAGCCCTCTCTGTGGCCACACTCGGGTAGCGGTAAAACAACACAAAGATTTGATTACAGCTCATGAAAACATAACTAACGTAGTTTGAAAATTACTTCCTCAGGACATGTCTTACATGTACCTTCTCATATGTACCTTCTTGTGAAGGTACCTATGAACCATGAGTTCATAGGTACCTTCCCACGTACCTATGAACTCATCATAGGCAGCATAGTTAATAAATCAAACCAATAATAAAATAACAATAAATCAAAATAGAAATAATATAATAAATGATAATTTTAAAGAACAATGTGAAACTGAAGAAATACGAAGAATTCACTGTGACTAAAAGGAGACTAAAGTACATATTCCTTAGATCTTATTGCTCTGACAAGATGGGAGAGGAAGAGAACAACCACAGTACCTGAGTGAACTTCCCTAAGTTTTTTTGTTAAGATGAAAAGAAGATAAAATTCTATCATAAGATAAATAGAAAGGATCCCTTCAATTTCTGTAAGTGATGCAGCAAAGACAGCCTTATAGCTACTTTTAACTCAACTATGCAGCTTTTTGGAAACGAAAAAAGAAATAAATAAGTCCTATTCGGTGCAACAGAGAAAATGAGATGATTCATATGTTATTAAATTAATACTTCTCATTATACAAAGTGATCTAAAACTTACAGCAAAAGAATAGAGAACAAACAAACTCCCACAAATGTTTAATTGTGTTTAAAATGTCACAGAATAATTTGTTTTGTACCATTGAAGCTTCCTATCAAATTTATTCCCACATCCAAAGCTCGGTGAGCCAAAGTTTTCAAATAACTGAACCTAGAAACAAACTTAATTAACTGTTTCTTCTGTTATTTTCTGCAGGCCCAAATTATAACAAAATAATAGAATAAGGCTTTTTCTTTTGTCTCATCTAAAAAAAGCATACTGATGAAAACCAGTCCCACAAAGGATTATTTTTTTCCCAAACTATTGAGTTGAAAGGTTTGAAGAATATCAACAGTTGCAAAATGTTTAATAATGTGATTTTAWATGATTAGAGGGTTAACGAGACAAATCACTTAGTTTACCAGTTGTATACCAACAGTACAAAGGAAATTTCTTTCAGGTGGACCAGTGCAAAGAGGACACGTGAACATGCTTTGTGAATGCTGACCATCACTGTGAGAGGTATCTCCCAAATCTCAGGAACTTTTGGAGGAAGATGGCAGAGAGGATGAGCAGAGATGTTAATGAATTGGAAATGCATTGAGGGTAGATCCTGTAAAACAATGACACAGGCTGTGCCAAGAGCCTAATGAAATGATGAGAAGTCTCCATCCAGCATTGAAAACCACTAAAAATAGCCTGACCTTATTTAGGGATCTGTCAGGTTATCAGTTGTGGCTAGTAATTACAGAAAAAAACCACCATTTTGATTCACCAAAACTTGAAAATCCAGCGCCTAAATTTGGAAATAATTTCTATATAGTATAAAATTGATGACTTAATTTTGTAATGGTAAATGCAATTAAAATTTATTTTAAAAAATTAACAAAATAAAAATTATTTTTTTTTCCCTGCAAACATGTGAGTGGACAGCATTAACTAGTTGTCATGAAAAGTATCTTAGAAAATCCCAACAGTCAGAAATCAAAAACTATGTAAAAAATTTTCTTGAGACATACCGCTTATGTATTCCCCTGCCTTTTAATTCTATTCAACAAGTTGATTTAGAAACGGTGCTCAGATTTGTGGAACGCAAACTCATTCAAAAGATTTCAAGGACAACCATCTAAGACTAGAGAAAGACAGAGTACGAAAAAAAAAGAATGTAAACATTTGAACCATGATCTAATTAGTAGGATCTGAAAAATTCTTGTTCTCCCCATCCAGTCTTCCTGGACCCCAAGTGTACTTTAGCAATAAGAGCTGAAAAACAGGGATGAATAGCAGAAATCTAAGATCACTATAGCCCCAGGAAACAGCACTTCTGGATGTTTTAAACACTCCACAGTTCTGAGAGAAGACCAGCATCTTACACCAAGGCTTCTTTTAGCTTTGGACAGAAAATACAATCATTCAACTTGGCTTCTCTGATCCATAAAGTAATTTTTTTCTCAGAGTGTTAGAAGTTAATTTTATGGCAAATAAAACTCAGTAGAGCCTTTCAGAAGTGCAAATCCCTAGCTAGCTAACTCTAAGGATACTTAAACATTCACCAAAGACATTCCCAGGCACTTGGAGTCTTCCCCCATGCATTTCTGGAAGTTCTAACAGTGCTGAAAATGCAGCTGTTTGACACATACTCAAGTTTCAAAATCATAATTAAATCTAGCTTTTTGTTATCTCTCTGAACTGACCTCATCCAGAAAAAATATTTTAGGGCATATCCACTAAATTACATTTCCTGTAAAATAAATTATATTATGATGGCTGCACTATCATACACTTAACTCATCCAGTTTGGAAGATTTGCCTCTGTATTTCCAAATATTTAAAAGAGAGACAAACCTCCCCCAACACCTCATTATGTTATAGACTGTATTACAGGACCCACACAATACAATTTTGCTGCGATGGAGTTTATTCTCCATAGCAGCCTCTGCGGAGCAATAATTCAATGTGTGGCTGAAACAATGTTGCTAATACACCATCATTTTGGTTATTGCTGAAGAGAGCTTGCACAGCATCAAGGTTTTTTCTCCTTTCAATTTTATCCTTCCTGTCCCACTAGCAAGTTGGCTGGGGGTGGGTACAGGGTTTGGAGGGGACCTAGTCAGGAGAGATGACCCCACATGACCAAAGGTATAGTCCATATCACATGGTGTTCTGCAGCAGAAGCTCAGGGAAAGGAGGAGCAAGGGAGAACATTCATGGTTACAGTATTTGTCTTCCCAAATAACTGCTATACCTGATGAAGCCTTGCTTTCCTTGCTAAACATCTGCCTGCTGCTGGGAAGCAGTGAATGAATTTATTTTGCTTTACCTGCACGTGCAACATTTGCCTTCCCTATTAAACTCATTATCTTCTGTTTTTATATCTCTTATTTTCTACCTGACCTACAGCAGAGAGGAGTGAGAAGGTTGTTTGGCTATTGGCCAGAGTCAATCCACCACATGCTGTCACTAAATATGCATTGGGAAGGATCCYTGGACCAGGAGAGGATGCTCACAGAAGCAAACGTGGACCTAGCCTACAGCATCTCCCTTGCAGAGGAAATACAAAATGAAACCAAACTAAATTAAACTGCATTACTCCTGAGAGCAAGAAAAAAAACAAAGGTCTCCCAGCCCACTCCCTCAAATATGAGTTTGGAGGAAGAGGTTATTTGTTCATGGCTTGTTTTTGTGTCTCATTTTAGAGAATGTTGAAACATACAAATCATGAGCAGAAGGAAATGCCTATTTGTAGAGCAGAGACCCCAAGTTCTGTGGGGCACTAAGGTGGCCTGGGCTCAGCAGACAGGTCGAGGTGAAGTGCTTCTTAGCGTCTAGCATTATCTAAGCCCCTCTGTGGGGGCACTGCTGTGTCCCAGATCTAAGAGAAATAATTCTTCCCAGGCTAGGAAGAGCAAGGCGACTAATCCAGAGTTGTCTATTTCTATAGCAAGCACCTTCTGTTTATTTATCCAGTTCACATCATATGCTGGAGACTGAAACAGCCCACAGGCGCTTCTCAGCCTACTGTCAACATTTCTCTTGAATTTCTTTGGTCATTTGTTCTTTGTTATTTAAGAGAAAGGAACTCTAGTACAAAAAAGTGGCATATAAGTGTGTAAGTGTTGATAGGATGTGTTAAGGGAATAAATCATATTGATTGAGCATCTTGTCACTAGTGTAATTGCATCTGTATTTAGGAATTCTAACACTGTAGCTGCAGAGGATCCTGGGCACAGGTCCAGTGCTGAAAATGAGAACTGGGGCTCACAGTGTCCCTTCTGGAAGACTAGAGAACACGAAGTATGAAATGTCTCATCAAAATACAGGAGAAAAGCCAGACAGACCTATTGAAAGTGAGACCATAGCAGATGGTTTTGATGTTAGGATGGAAAACTGAGACAGAAATTATATGAAGCCTTTTTAAAAAGCTGCATGCAAATGAACAGAGAAATTCTATTTAACTTTTTCACCCTTCCCAGTAGTTCATATTCCCATCAAGGGACTTAATTCTCTTCTGCTTTAGAGCACTGTCATTCTTCTAAATTGCTCTTGGCTGTGATCTTTACCTGTGCTATGCATTATAATGTCTAAGTTTTATGAATTGTCAGTAACAAACAGGCCAGGACAACCCCTATTAAACTTCCTCATGATCAGTCTTCTGAAAGACAGAACTCAGCAACATGATTGGTGTAGGTAGATAAATAATTAGGCTTATGCATTGGTATCGTAAGAAACAGATGTGGACAAAATACGACAGATGAGAGACATTAATCAGGAGCTTCAAAAAGAGAACTAAGATGATGCAAAAAGAAAGATTAGATACTGGCTGGCTAGCTTTCTGCTACTTGTTTGTCTTTCCTCCAATCATTTAGGCCTCTTACTCTGTGATGTGCTTGCTTTGTGTTTTTCTATGGCCTTTATCTTCAGCTATAGCTGATTTTAGAGTCTAAACAACAATAATATCAAATGTTAGTAGAAAAAACAGATTTTTAAAAATCTAATAAAAACATGCATTTATTTTAGGATGCTCTGTTTCCTAGAAGTCATAAAAAAGAAGAGACATTAATAGGAAAATATTAAGTCAATTAGTTTTAGCTGTTATATATCATGAGCAATTATCATCTACAAAAGAAGGGTAGAGAGACAAATGAAGGGATATTGCACCACTTTAAGATACACTGCGCATCCAGGACTCTATTACACTAGCAGGGTGTGCATGGCTCTAAAAGCAAATACTCATGTTGCTGGTAAGGATGACAGCCTTAAGGAAATCACTTTTCTTTTTTTCAAAGACAGACTAGTTTTAGTATGCTTAAACTACAAATTGGGTGCATATAATATGCTATGATTCACCTGAGTGCAACTGTCATTCCCAATTTCTTTTCCCAGAAAAGAATTTACTGTGTAACTATAAAAGAAATTATTAATTGCAATATTTGTTTATAAGATAACTTCTGTGCAATACCAAGCAGAATTTCTGTGTGAAAATAAACCAACTCTACATATTTATAAAAAAAACTTTAATACTTACATAAGGGATTGTGTCCAAAGTGTCTGTGTTGACAATTATAGGGGCAGGACTTGCCTGAAAAAAAAAGAGAAAACAAATTGAAAGACCTGAAATTCATTAATATTGAAATACCCATACTTATACCTTAAGTTAAAAGTCTAAAAGCCCATTTTCCCATTGAATTAAAATCATACAACAGTATATAACTGTGAGTACTGCTCAATCAAGGATGAAGGAAATAAATTCTCAGCATCCAAACCACAACTCACTATGGCCTTTCTTTTTAGTTTCTCTAGGCTTTGGACCCCATCCTGAATACGTATTATCCAGTTGTTCATTTTTAGTAAAACTGTAAGAAACCTGATGTATCCAATGTTCAATGAGGGGATATTGAGGTTGAGGATTTCAGCTTCAAATGAACCTGACAAATCCACCTTTTGTGTTTGAACCAAGATGATGAACTGATCTTCACAGAGGAGAAACATTTAATGCTTACACTACTTAGCAGTACTGTATAGGATATGTATAAGCCCATATATGGTGATATTTATGTCAAAGTTATATTGTGCCATACACCTTTATATATAATTGGCATGGTTCATATACACTCAGCTGAGGTTCAGATTGAAATACAGAACAGTTTAAAAAGACTTGAGCATCTGCAAAGCTGCCCAACCTGATCTTTAATTTCTTGATGGAACTCATATCCAGGCTTGTTTCCAACCACCTGAACCTCTTGCTCTTTCCATTCTGGCATTCAGTTGTACTGACCCAATGCCAAGCTCTGATATGACCCAGCTGCATAAACTCGGCTCAGACTCTGGAGAAAACCAGGACGTTGTGAGAACGTGTAAGCCAGAGGCAAGCACCGTCAGTAAAACGTCAAACTGAGGCAGGACTGCAGAGATGGGATTGTTAATATATCAAGGACTCAGAAGGATCTACATGCAGCCAATGTAGTACAAAGAGCGATGGAAGGCACCCTTTCTCATGTCTGCTTGGTGCAGCAAAGACTCTTCAGTCGCTGTACTGGGCTCATGAAAACACTAATGCTTAGCACAGTAGCTCACTAGCTCAATTCATCTGCACTGTGTATTTGTCACTGAATGACTGCACTTTAAACTCATACAGACTGCAGGGTCTCTTTGTGCATGGCAGGCATGCTGAAAACACTGATCCTATTTCTGTCGTCAAATATTTACTGTGGGATTCCAAACCTTTGGTTGTTACCAGTCCAAATTAGGAATGTGACATTACTGCAATAATTCAAATAACGTGAGAATAACAGTTTTTGTGCAGTCATTTAAGGACAATTCTGTGTTCAAAGAAATGTTATGCTACTGGACAAAAGCTACTGCTGATTAATGCCATAATTTCTATACAACTGTGTAACTGTGAATTAAAATGAAATGCATACAATTTGGTGTGTCTGCATTTCATAGCATGGTTCAGTGTCATGGTAAGGTATTATCTGATATTAAAATGCTTATTATCTGAAAAGGTATTACAGGCCCATACCCTATTACTCTCATTGTGTCCCAAAACACTGGACATGCTGAAGTGAAGGTAAAAGCAGAAGGCCATATGATTACAATATTTTTAGCTTTAGGCATATGGAATATGCGTATAGTTACATTATCATTGGAGGTAAAACAAATTATTTTCTTTTTAGAATAAGAGTTTTTTCTTACACTAATATTTAGCTCAATACACTTAAGAAGTGATACCTTTGCTACAGGAAGAATAAGCTTGGCAATTTTTTACAGTATTGATTTTATCTCCTTTTTATTTTTACCTACTGTGTTGGTCTATAACCAACTACAAAAAAATTGCAGTTTTCAGAATAAAATCATCTTTCCACTGATGATTTATAAAACATTATCTACTAATAAACAACAAAAATCTTTCAGAAGTCATTTTCCAAAGCATTCACCAAAATCTCTTTAACCTAATGAAGAACAAAGCCTTTCATCTATATCAGATTTCCCTCAGTATAGCTAAAGAAATCAGAAACAAATGTGGGAACACTTAGGACTGGACAGAGTACTCCTGGTGCAGTGTGACAAGGGGATGACACGTCCCTCACCCTGCTACCCAGGCTGGAAGTGCAGCCCAGTTTGCCATTCCCCCTCCCTGCTGCAATGGCTGACTCATGTGCACCTTGTTCTCCTCTCTAAAAGCTGCAGCTTAGCCAGACTGTGCCTGGCTGGGACTGCTCCATGTTTTATTCTGTCATGGGGAACTCCTGTATGTTTTCGTTGAACTTGGTGAGGTTCCTCTCAGCACATTTCTCCTTCTCCTATATTCCTCTGAAGAGCAGGGAAACAGTTCAGTGTATGATCTGCTCTTCCCAGTCTGGTGTTACCTCAAACCTTGCTGACAATGCTCTCTATAAAATCATTCTGGTTATTAATGAAGGTAAACAGCATTAGCACCTCTATCAACTCTGTATGAGCACCACAAGTAACTGAACTCTGAACTGCTGACCACTGCTCTTTGGGTCTGCTGGTCTAGCCAGTGTCCCACTCATCTTCTAGTAAAACCATCCATTTACTTTCTCTCTCATTTGGCCATGAAAGAGAATTTGTGCTGAAAACCTTGCTAAAATCCAGGCAAATGACATCTACTGATCTTCCCTCATCCACAGAGCTAGCAGGTTTGGCTGTTTTTGTTGGTTTTGGGGTTTTTTTGGGGGGGGGAGGGTATTTATTTTGGTTTTTGGTTTTTGTTTTTTTAATAAGAAATATGATTTAATGGAAACATCTTGCTCCCATCTCTCTGATATATGGTAATTCGAAGAACACTAACCTCCTGAGCTGCAAAATTGCATTAAAGTGCAGGAAATGGAGATTATTTCATTAGCTGGGCCCTGTTTGTAGCTCATGCTTTAAAGTAGGAAACTTCAATCATGCAAAGTTGAGAAGACAGTTTGCAATCACTGGAGAGAGCCCTAAATATAGTGCTAGCCATAGAGTATACAACAGAATCAAAACAGTCCTGTAACCACAGTGAAATTACTGAAGGGAGAAGATCAGTATCGACAAGGAGTCGAAGATTTTACTTTCCAGAATGATCTATCTGTATCTATGAAAACATGACTTGAAAAGATATCACACTGGTTCACCAAATTCTCAAAAAAGATACTTGGGCATCTCTGTACTTCTAAGGAGAACATTGACAAATCAATGAACCAGGATTCATCAACAGTATCTCCAACTGTGCATAAATTAACAAAGGCATGCAAAAACACGTCTAGATTCTCTTGAGAACCTCTGCCTATAGTGTCTTCAAGATAGCACTGCCTCTTATCTCTCAATCTGTATATCTACACAGATCTATATAGGCTTTATCTAGGCTTCAGACTGGTTGAGAAGAAATAGCTTCTGGGAAGACAATTACTTTATTCCTAACTCTGCGTTTTGACCTCCTCTGCCATCTTGACCAAGACAGTGAATCACAGTTTACCAAGCAAATTACACTTAACCAGCTTTTCCCAGATGCAAAATAAAACTAAGCCAATCACCAGACTTGTGACTATTACTGAGTGTAGTAATTGAGTAATCCTGTTTTCCTCATTCCTCATTTACTTCCCTCTCCATCCCAACTCCTAGCTATACAGGAAGTATTATACTAAGCTGACAATGTACTGTGCAGTCAGACTTAGAGCTCCTGCTCCCTGCATGAACCTTCCTCCTACCCTTGGCTGGAAGCACTGCTTTCAGCTGAGCCATCTCTGTGCTTTGAAAAAAGGCATCACACTGACAGCTGCAGTGAAAGACTGGCATAGCTGAGACAAAACTTGACTAGCTTTGGGAAAAAAAGTAAAAATGGAAGATTTTTTTTATTCTTCTTCTTAAAGGACTTGAGCATAAAACGCTTTGCTTCCACAAATGTATACAAGATTGTTCTGCTTGCTTTTCTGCCAAAAGCACAACTAGAAGCAAGATAGAGTAAAAGCACTTGAAGCCAGTAGAAACAGAACACAAAGGCACATGGTCTAGTTCACAAACAATTACTCTGCTGCCAAATTCTCTACATGTGTATGATATGACTCATACCTCTCAAACAAGGTGAACTTTCCCTCTACCATAAACGCCAGCATTATCCTGGTAGACTGGTTTTAATCATACTACTCATAGTTTAAGAGACTATCTATATCATACTGGGTTGCTCTCTCCAGCATTCATAAGTCCTTGTTTTAAGTGTCCCTACTATGCAGGACTATATTCAACACCAGACCATAAAATCACAAACATAGTTATGTGGCCACTACTTTATAAATCATAAGCACAGCACATTACTTCTTAACAAGAAAAGAGAATCAAGTATGTCATCATTTTGAAATTGCCCACCTATGCCTATTCCTAGCTGCAATTTTAATTTAATAGAATCAATAAGGTTGGTAATGACCTCTAGGATCAAGTCCAACCAATAATCCAGCACTGCCAGGTCCACCCCTAAACCAYGTCCCTAAGCATCCCACCTAACTGGATTTTGAACATTTTCAGGTACAGTGACTCCACTGCTTTCCTGGGCAGCCTGTTCCAAGGCTTGATCATCCTTTCAGTGAAGACTTTTTTCTTAATATCCAATCTCAACCTTCTCTTATGCAACTTGAGGCTGTTAGAACTCTCTACTGCTTTTCTTGTTAAGGAATCACCATGATTGCCTACATTATTACATTTAATTAAACTCAAAATAAAGGGGTGGTGAAATTGAGAGTAATACAATTGTGTATGTATTACCATTTTAAAAGCAAGTTGAGTTGTCAGTGGCTTATTGCCATCTTGTGCAGACAATGAACTCTGGACTGTATATCAGAGTTAAAGGCTCATCTTTCCAAGTAGCCCTAAACTCTGAAACACTCTCTGAAATATACATTTGCAGTTTTGTATTACTTCAAAATGTTAGCACTTTGCGTCTTAATAATCCAAAGTAGAGCAGTCCCTATATGTGTACACAAATAGGGCATGCTGCATCTCTTAGATACACAGTGTAAGACTGCTTAAGGCCTTAAAAAAGTGATACTGAATCACTTAAGTTCCTGTTTTCAGGAGTTTCACAATTGCAAGAAATAGATTTACATTTACACACAATGGCAGGAAAGATTAAATGACAATTTAGATGTCAAAATAGTAATTCGCTGGCATGCTGTGAGGCCTCAAGATCACAGAACACACAGCACCTTTTGTCATATTTACCACTGAATTACAAACTGAAAGACTAAAAGATAAAACGACATTTCATCTCTATTAATCAGAAAATGTAAAAGATAGAGAATCTCTTTGAACATCTAAAGAATGACTTAGCAGCAAATAATTCTACCTCTGCTCTGAGACATAAAACAGAAGTCAAAAACAGCTTTGCTTGCAGATTGCAGATGCCATGAAAGAAGAAAAATGCCTCAAGAAATCCTCGAGACCACTCCCTTTGTATATAATGCAACCTCATATAAAGTCATTTAGCTTAAATGTAAATTGCACTTTTCAAAGGAGGTGGCCTTATTTGCAGACATGGAGTTTTACATTGTTTTTACTTAATCTGTAGGAATAATTTCCTATTTAAAACTGTATTAATTTGCATTATTAAACAAATAATAAAAAAAACTCATACACAAGGAAAATTAAACATTTCTGTGTGGATTCAGAGGCTATCAGAGGGATTGAGAAAAAAGCACCTACTTTACAGTTGCTGAAGTTTCCCCTGTAATGATCTTACCTGTTAGCAGGTTAAAATAGCAATGATTAATGTAACATAATTTTTTCCCCCAGTACAAGATCTAATGAAGGACGCAGAAACATCAATGGGAAAAGCTCTCTGGCCACTGGAACAGGCTCCCCAGGGCAGTGGTCACTGCACCAAGTCTGGCAGAGTTCAATAAGCATTTGGACAATGCTCTCAGCCACATGGTGTGACTCCTGGGGATGTCCTGTGCAGGGCCAGGAGTTGCACTTGATGATCCTTGTGGGTCCCTTCCAACTCAGGATATTCTGTGATTCTGTGCTAATACACGAGTGCATATAAACTCAAAACAGACCAGAAGAAAAGCATGCATCTAGGTTTTAGGCATCCTATTTGACCTAGCTGTGTGCTTAATTTTTTTTTTTTTCCCTAGCCTCAGTGTGCACAAACATAGAACTCTTTCCAGAGGGAGAAAAATAAAATCTAAGCAAAATTGCAGCTATTTCTTTCATGGAATCCTAGAATCATTTATGTTGGAAGGGAGTTCTAAGGTCATAGAGTCCAAATGCTAACCCAGCACTGCCAAGCCCGCCACTAAACCACGTCCCCGAGTGCCACATCTACAAACACTGCAACACTTTCTCCAAAGGCTGAGCAGGGCCAGAGGAAAAACAAACACATGTGTGATCCCAATACAAACAATGGAGGGGCTGGATCTGGACTGCACTTGCAACCTAATTATGGTATCTTCTCATATTTGTCTTTTCCTCCTTTCTTTCAAAAGTCAAGGCGTCCTTACTCACCATATAGCTTTTTATTTTTAACATCATGGTACACTAAGCTTACAAAGAAGTTATCCAGTGTCTTATTTTGTTACCTTTTTATACCATGAAATACCTGAAATTTGAGTGTAATATTTCTGCATGGAGTTATAAAAACCCTCCTCAAAAATACAGAAACAAATGGACTAAAAATTCTAATGCAGATGAAGAGAACAAAAAAAAAAAAAGAGCATGCAAAACTAAATGTGAAACAGAGTAATTACTTTAACAAAATTCAGTAACTCTTAGGTTATAAGAACATGAATCTTAAAAGAATGAACCACTTGCTTTCAGGTTAATCTGTTACATTCAGCACTGTAAACATGAGCCCAGCAAGAAAGGAATCAGTGCCAAAGAGTACTCATTACTTATCAAGGGCAGAAGTCATCAAGGCTTACTGGTGTCAGAGTTAAAACTCTCCATTGAGACAAAAGAATAAGAAATAGAAAAGTTTTAGAGTTTTGGAAAGGTTCTAATACCACAAATAGCAAAATCTCCAAAAATCTTGTTTTAGCACTGAAGTGGCCATGAGAAGAGCTGGGATTTACCGTGATCCATACAATGCATTAAATTAACTCACGGATTCTGGCTAAGTATGTGTAGAGGCAAACCTATATTGCCAAAGGCTTTCACTTAATGTATATACATTTAAGTATACAGGAAGAACTTAAAGAAACAATCTTGATTTTGACTATCTGAAATAAACTGCAAATTCAAGTTGGTCTGTGGTGGAACAAAGAATGTTTTGATTTTTATGTCAGTGAAAGTAAACTTCTACCCTAATGTCCTCTGGAAAAGTTTTAATTGATGTCCCAGAGTGCCCCCTTATGTCCCAGAATCTCTAAGTGATGAATAAAATTAACTAAATAATTCCAAATATATCAAATATATATAGCTTGCCCGACAGCTTGTTTCAAACCCTAAATCACTGCAGGACCACTGCACTCACAGTACATCAGTTTAAAAGATAAACATCCATGTGTGAAGTGCAGCTATCCAGGGCTCAGGGGGAATCAGCTCTTTTACACGGTTTAGTTTCATGTGGCACAAAATGCATTTTCCAGTGGAGATGCTCTGCTACATAAATCACAACTATAATTGTATATACTTTACTATAGGGTTTGCCAACCGTTTTTAAATCTCAGTTTTCTTGCTAATGTCCTTCTGCCTGAGAACCCGAGTGCTCTGTGGGTGGCTTGCAGGACAGCATGTGCCAGAACTGCCAGATTTTCAGTGATTTTACAGGTTGTAGCACGCAGCAGGAACATCACCAGCTGCCAGTCGTAGCCAGGGCTCTCCTTGCGAACCTTTGCAATGCCATCAGGGTGTTACTGATTGAAGAGGATGCTCCCTTTTGAATGATGCAATCTTGATGTAGGACAGAGAGCAGAAATATGCAAATGAAATTTTCTTTTGGTTTTTTAGGACTAATTTCCCTCATAGTTTAAAAATTTTCCACAGAGAAGAAAAATCAGTCCAATTTCTAGACTTTACACCTTGTTATTCCTCACTCTGCTACATTCAAGCATCTGGTTTAAGGAGTACATCCTAGTGAAGCATCCTAGTGAATTTTGTGTCTCTTCTGCCTGCCTTCTGCTCCCTGCTGGATGGAAGCAGCAAGGGAGCTGTGGACAGCAAGGGAAGCTCCTGTGAGGAGAAGGCAGGGCTGCCCTATGCTGTGCACAGGTGGCTCCAGCCCGTGTCACACCAGACCCACCATTGGAGCAGGAGAAACAAGTAATAAGGAAGAAAAGGGCGGGGGAAAAGGAGCAGCAAAGAGAAACAAGCATGTCCTGACCCCAGCTCCAACCCCATGTGTGAGGGACCCCAAGTCCCTTGTCCCACAAAGGCACTGAGTGGGACCTGAAGTGATGGCTAGAGGAGGGGAGGTGTCTGGAATGAAGATGAACCTCAAGATGAGGTGCTTTTCCTTAGTATGAGTTTGTCATCTTTGTTTCTCAATATCCCACGCAATAATGAAATGTTTATGTAAACTGGCAAGAAAGTTAAATTCCCTAAGCCAAATCTGCTTTGCCTTCAAAACACAAAATTATTCTGAAATTTCACTGTAGAACAGATAGTTGTTCAGCACCTTTTATTTAACCACTTTTATTTTCTGAAAAACCTACAAATCACTTATTGGAGGTGAGACTGGACCAGCAGAAGAAAGCAAAAGAGCAGCCTTAGTTATGAACGAAAATGTTGAGTACACAATGTATCTATCCTGTGCAGACATGAACTCACTCCAGCTGGGCTCTGAAGGGAGCACCTGACTTGTGGCTCTGTTTGTATGACAATAAGCCCTAGCTAAGAAAACTGCCTTTCTATACGATGAATAGCCAAGCAGGAGAAACAACAAATCATAAAATCATGGAATGGTTTGAGTTGGAAAGGACCTTTGAAGCTCATCCACTCCAAGGCCCCTGTGATAAGCAGGGTCATCTTCATCTAGATCAAGTTATTCAGAGTCCCATCCAACCTGACCTTGAATATTTACAGGGTAGGGCACTCACTAACTCTGAGCACCCGTGCTGGTATTTTACCACCATCACTGCGGAACACCTCTTTGTAATATTTAATCTAAATCAATCATCTTTCAACTTAACACCATTAGCCCTTAGCCTGTCACAGCAGGTCCCATTAAGAAGTCTGTCCCCATCTTTCACTTAGACCCTTCCAAGTACTGCAAGGCCGCAACACGATCTCTGAACAAAGAGAAAGTAGAAGCAGTACCATGGCCACAAAGAAAGCTGTCACGTAAAAACAGAAACACATAAACTACCAACTGATTAAACATATATATTTATCACCTTTTAGATCCTCTATAAAGAGACATTTTCCATGTAAAAAGAAAGCTACACCTACTTCTCCTCACATAAAATGCATTGCTGTTGACCTCTCAATTCATAGAAATAGCATTAAGCAAAAAATTTCCAAACAGAAAATCAATGCAACACGGCACCATTGGTTTGGAGACTAAGGAAACAATGTAAAGGGACTAAACTTGAGGAGAAGTAACAGTGCCACAAAAGGAGCTCTAGGATATGTCATTGCTTAAGTAAACAAAATGCTAAGGGCCATTGTAAGTCTGAACCACAATGGAAATGACTGGAGAGTAAGCACACCCAACATTCTTTCAAAGAAGTTGCACAGAACCTTAAAAATACACCTCACTTAAAATTACAGGACTGGAAAAAAAAAGGCGATTCTCCTTGAGAAATGATAAAGGGAAAAGCATCCTTGTGAACTTGAAAAAAATAGATTGTGGGTGCAAATAGGTGGATAGGACCTATTATGGTCCTATTATGAGCGCAAATAGGACTAAAAAACAGACTTCACAAAATGGACTAAAAACAAAGGGAAGAAATATAAAAATATATTTAAATAATTCTTTGATGATATTAATGAAAAGCACTTCATAGCAGGAAAATTATACTTGCCTGTTTTTCAATCAATATTTTGCAATTTTTACGGTGGGATATTTTTCAGTTTCATGCCAAGGGCACCCAAGCAGATTTTATCCACAGCTACAACTATGTGGCAAATTCAGCAATCTACAGTATAGTCTCCCTAGTGGGGAGGCTGAAGCTTTGTTGCCTAAAACTCCTTTGTACAAACTGAGGTTAGCACTGAAATGACTGCTGTAGGCAGTACTCACACTCTGACAGATGGGCGATGCGACCTATGAGGTCTTTCCCTATCTTTACACTTTAGCATTCTGTCATTTCTTAACAGCATTGTTTTGGCTAGAATTGGATGTAGAAACACTAAGTAAGAAAAATAGTCTTAAACTGAACTAAAATAGGTGGGAGCAGTGACTTATCTAGCAGCAAGTAACCTGGCCCTTTTTCTCACGATGCAGGCACAAACAGTAATACAAGGCAGCACTTTGAAACATGATCATTCCTATGTTACAGGATATCTTTTAGTTACTGATTTCAAGACATATTTTCTGCTCTGTAAAACACAAGCATTTAGGATGCTGCTCTTTGTGTACATTATTAGTAGTGACCTGAAAAGGACCAGGAAAGTTCTGCATTCTCTGAATTTACTGCGTGAATATATATATTAAAAGCCACTTATCCCACAAAACAGAATGACTTCCCTTGTACACAAAGACAACATTCATCTTTCACTGTATCAAGCAATACATGTAACAGTCAAAGACACAAAACCTAAAAACTGCCAGAACTGATCCGAACCAAGATTGAGAAGATAGGTTTGCAAACCAATTAGGGGAACTTCAAACGTCACAACCACCCTTCATGCACTGAACAGCACCCCCCAAAACACTGGAACGTTAAATGGTTCAGAGCCTCAAGGCAGCCTCCTCCTCTAGTAATAATAGCAAAACCAGTAACAATAAGAAACATCTCCTGGATATCTGTCTCTCATATGATGGTGGTTTGGTTCTCTTTTTTTAAATAGAAAAAACTCCAGGAGAGTGCTTTCAGAAATAAGCTTTGATTACTGTCAGAAGGAATAAAGAAAACATTTCCTGGCAAAGGAAACCGAAAGTTATGCGCTATACATCAGGCACTAGGAGAGAACACCGGGAAAAGGACTAAGCATAGCATTCCGTAACACAAACAGAGCTGTCTGCTTAAGGCAGGAGAGAGGTAGAACACAGGAATCAAAGAGCACAGTCCTAAAATATTCAGCTTCAGGAACTCAGATTTCTCTTGTGCCTGTACAATAGCATTTCAACCTTGAAAATAATTCAACATTTATCCCAAGAAACTGGCATTCAGACATGAGGCAGCTTTCCCCCCGAACCATTTGGACAGATCCAGTCTCCTCCTACCCTACCTTTCAGGCACCAATCCCACCCTCCAAATGAAACACATCCCCCTCCT
Organism: Cardinalis cardinalis; assembly: GCA_014549065.1. NCBI lineage: Eukaryota > Metazoa > Chordata > Aves > Passeriformes > Cardinalidae > Cardinalis > Cardinalis cardinalis. Next base: position 2,795,701 of record JACDOX010000026.1, on the reverse strand, counting down.
CCAGTAAATTATGATGCCTGCCAGAAATAGCACATTTACCATTCTCAGCCTGTTGTAAATCCTGACTTTCGCCATGGGATGTCTGGGAAAAACTAACACCTAATGTGATGGTCCTTTCCGAAAACTAAGCAACTTCACAGGCAGGTGCACCAATTCTGAGCACTAACATATAAAAACCCCACTGCAGACCTGACCCTGATACTAAATAAATGTTTGGCTGGGAGGACAAGAAATGGGAACATCGTGTGCTTCAGAGGAATGGGAGAAAAATGACATAGAAAATATTACAGCAAGAAGAACACAGAATCTGTGGGAGGCACAAGGTTTTTTAGGGCAGCTGTAACAAGGAGAAAGCAAGAGACTCCAAAGTTAAAGTCAGCCCATCCTTCACATGCTATGTGCTTTGTGACACATTTTGAAAAGTCTTCTTCAATTATAAGTGCTCTACCCTTATACAAACAGGGGTTCAAGTATTTTTTTTGCTGTCAGCCCATCTGTTACTGAAGACCCTTTTGCTCACTTATTAGCTCAATACTGATCTGACACAGCTAGAACTGAGTAATTCTTTAGGTTGTTGATCACATACTTAACAGCTCAGACGTGTGCCTCTTCTGCAAAATATTAGCATATTTTAATTTTAACATACCCTATTAAATTTATATTTCACATGAGATGAAGATACATATCTTCATTCCTATCCAGAACATCTATCTTCTATCTTCCTTCTTGTCCAGAACATTCTACCTGGCTGTCCCAACCGAGTCACCAAAAGCCATCTGCTATTAAAATATTTCCAGTGCGCATAACATGAATATAAATAAATAGCTTCTTCAAAATACTTGGAATTAGAAGTAGCAACACATATTGATGTAAACATAGAAGAAATCACTTACTTATTTTATAGACAATATGCAACATTGCTGTATGCTACCTGGTAATAAGCAGTAATACCCATATGTTCAACTTATATTTACTATCATTTTAAAGCCATATCTCAATTACATGTTTTTTTTCAGGAATTAAAAATTATATGCAATATAGTTTTTTTCCTTGATCATTAAAGTAATGATAAATTAGAAATACTGGCAATATATTTTAATTCCAGGTATATAGGACTATGCATTCTCTCCCCAGAAAAATCACCAGCTTTTGTAAAAGACAGTTCTTTATTACTTATCGTTTCATCCAAAAGAAACACAGAAGAGCTATGGTCATAGGTCTGAGTTCATTCAGTTCATCAGAGTTCAGTTTCATTGATTTCCCCCCACCCCAAAGAAGCCTAACCCTCAGAACTGACATTTAAAAACATGCCTTATTTTAGAGATATGTTACAGTTTTCCTTACCGGGACAAGAGAATCAAATGAACCCTGTTCCCGACTCTCAATAGCTGAAATTGTTTTCAACCAGAGGAGATAGCTTGAAATATCAGATATTTCAGAATGCTCCATACTGAAAGCTGCAAGATTAGCAGGACTGAGGTGAGACAGACTTGCAAAAGGAGGGCTTTGCCTATGTTACATAAAGTTCTAATTAGATCCTTGGTACAAATTGCTTTCCTAAGAATAAAAAATTAATCAAAAAGCCTCATTGGAAGAATAGGAGGGCAAGATTGGAGCCGAGACAGCTGTGGCACAATAGCACAACTGCTAACTAGATTCTGTGCCACCATTCAGAAGTGAAAATATATGAGTGAAAATCAAATTGTTTCCTTTGTGTTACTTCAGACTAAACTGTTCACACCTGGTTTACCTCAGTGGAACTCAGGAGACCTCTCTGTACTGAGATTCCAATGCTGCAAGCATTGGAATAAATAACAGACCCCCTTAATGTCGCAGCCGAAATATTTTCACAAAAAGAAAAAAATTTTCAAAGGAACTGAGTAGAGAAGTGGCATGAGAACAAGTTTTGCAAGGACTTTTGGTGACCAAGTTGCAGTTCCAGTCTCCATTTCCAAAGTACAGCTCAAAGCTCTCCTTACCTGTTCAGGTTTATATTCCCTGCCCATTTATGGGTGGTACTGTAGAAATGAAAGTAGCAGTGACAGGACCCAAGGGAATGTCCTTAAGTTGTGTCAGTGGAGTTTTAGATCACAGATAAGGAAAACCTTCACCCAGAGGGTGGCTGGGCACAGAACAGGCTCCCCAGGGAAATGGTCACTACACCAAGTCTGACAGAGCTCACAGAGTGTTTGGACAATGCTCTCAGGCACATGGTGTGACTCTTGCGGACAGCTGCGTGCCAGGCCAGGAGTGGGACTCTATGATGCTTGTGGGTGCCTTCCAACTCAGGATATTCTGTGATCCTTCAGAAGCAAGACATGACTGTTCTACCCACTGGTAAAACTCAGAGCACACAACTCTTGAAGATTTCAATAAGGTCAAGATTTCAGTTACAACTGTCTTTTAAGGAGGACAGTATAGAATATTTGTAGGCTGTCTGCTCAGAAAAGTCACACAAAGACTGACACTACCAGGTATTTTCTGGAACAAGATGTCAACCTTTGCCAAAAGAGCTCTGAAGCAAATCTGAATGTCAGAACTGCTATGGAAATAACTTTTATATTCTCCAATTCCTTACCTTCTCATAAAAATGAGTGTCCAAAAAGAAGCAGGATATAATAATTTGTTGAGAGACAAGAGAGATGAAAAGGAGAGACACTGAAAACTAAACACTATGTAATTTACTGCGTATTAAACTTTTTTGGTTTGTCTCCTTTGTCATTTTGGGACTCCAAATACTCACAGCCAAATTGAAAAACAATGTCAAAAGACCAAAATACTTGACAAACCAAGCAAAGTTTAGAAAATAATACTGACTTTTTTAAAAAACAAAAAAATTAGCATTAATAAACCCTACAGGTTTGCCTAGTTTAGAACAAAGTATTTCAAAAATCTTTCACAATGCAGCATAAACACATTTTTGATGAGCAGATCATTTTTAAAAATTGATTTAAAAAATTTTCAAAGAAAAAAATGGTCTGCAGCCTAATGTAAAAAGTGTACCTTTTTCTGAAGAAAATTAATTTCTGACAAGACCCAAAGAAGGCTTTGCAACAAAACCCATGTAGCTTTATAGAGTGGAGGTGAGGAAAGGAAGACAGAGTGCTGCTTCTCCCCTTTACTTCTCCACTTAAAATGCACTCTTTAATGAGAAAATTCTACACTAGTCTAAATGTTATAAAAATACTTCACTATTAACTAAAATGCAATATCCCTGTAAAGCACATTTCAAAAAATACCTTATTTGACAAAATGAACGTGCTAATTTAGCAGCAATTATAAAATATGCCAGCTGCATATACCTAGGAGCAGGTAACTTTTTCTTTCCCTTCAAACTCCTTCCACAACATTCTGTACATTATTCAGTATAAGGGCTTGAACACACCTTTGGTTCCATTCAGTACAGTTGCTTCCACCAACATAGAATCAATTTATAGAATGCTTTAGGTTGGAAGAAACCTTAAAGATCATCCAGTTCCAACACCTTTGCCATAGGCAGGGACATCTTCCACTGGACCAGGTTGCTCAGAGCCCCATGCAACCTGGCCTTGAACACTGCCAGGGATGGAACATCCACAGCTCCTCTGGGCAACCTGTGCCAGTGCCTTGCCACTCTCATAGTGAAGGATTCCTTCCTCATATCCAGTTCAAACCTGCTCCTTTTCAGTTTAAACTAAATCCTCCTTGTCCTGTCACAACACACCCCTGTAAAAAGTCTCTCTCCAGGCCTCTTGCAGCCCCTTTAGATAATGAAAGGTCTCCCTAGATCCACATGATCAGTATTATTTGCTTCTCAGAAAAGTGGAAGACTTAAAAGTGAGAGCATAAATTCCTCACCAATTCTTCATCCATCTGAAGAGTAATGTTTAACCCATTATCTTCTACTACATGAGAAGTACTACGTCTTGTCAAAATGGTTGCAACAAGTTTGTTTGTTGCATTACTTAGTGAGCTCACAGAATAAAGTTTAATTTACAGAGTACCTTCTCCTGTAAAAATGAGCAACTCAAATGGACCGTGACAGACACAGCTGAGTCCTTCAGCTAAGCCTCTGTGAAAACATCTTTAATAAAGGAGAGAAAACCAAGGAGAAGAGAATAAGGGAACAGCTGGACCAGAGCAGCAATGGTACTGCATGGCAAATAAGGCAAACCTGTGAAGAGACAACAGCCAATGCATAACCCCGTGCTGAGCAGCTGCTCCCTCAGAGGGGCTGTTCTGCTCGTGACAGAAACTGCTGAGATTTCTCTAATTTTTTTTTCAGTTCATGCACTTTCTCTCTCCTGCTTCTCCAACTTTCTCCCTGCTGCAGGTAGAGTGAGAGAGTGGTTTTGTGGGGATGCCAGCTGGGGAAACCAAAACTTGATCTACCAGTCCCTCCCATTAAAGCACCTTTCAGAAGACTTTCCATCATATTTTTAAAAATGATCTCATGGAATACCTAAAGCTTTTCCACTATCTCTGAAAAACCACTACAGATATGTAATACCTCAGGTCAAGACAGTGATGACAAAACTTTAATAAAGAACTCATACTAAATAAAGATCAAAGTATGACAAAAGTTGATGCAACTACATCCCATAAAAGCTCATACACAAAGACAACTCTCTAAGTTTTTTACTTATATTGTACAAGAAAAAAAAGCATTCCATGTTAGTTTATGCCTTGTATGTGTAATGCCTTTTATAACAAGTATTTATTTCTATGAAAACAAGTACTGCTGTCAATCAAGTGAATGGTAAATAATTTAACCAGTAAAATTACTTTTATAAGTTAATATAACAGATCAGCTGGGAATAGCCCACAATGTCTCCACCAGAGAATTTTAGAAATTGTTTAACTGTACCTCACATTTTTAAACTGTTCCAACTCGATTACTGCCTTCCAACGAACATTAAAATGTTTAATTTTTAAAATAAATCTTAGATAACAGCTCCTATAAAGCCTCACTGGAGTTTTGCCAATCGGTTGTTTACAAACCTCTAACACGTTAAGAACAAATGACAGAGATAACTGAGTGGTTTATACCACTCAGTTTAAAGGTTTACAAGGGAAATACTTTGCATTAGAAGAATAAGAACAATACAGCCATTCAATTTTTCATACAGGTTTATTTATTTATGGTTTCAGAACTATGTGGGGGCTGTTTAAGTCTGGACGGCTTTGCTAATTATTCTTATTGAATTTTCAAGGGAAGTAAGGATAGAGTAGTGAATGCTGAGTTCCAGCCCAAAACTGCTGCATCACAATGTCTGAACTTTTGCATCTAATAATCAGAGGCAGTATGACTGCTTTATATTACTTTCAGATAAACAGATGCTCTGCTTCACTAACTTTTCCCACTAGTGCTTCAATAGTCAAAGATCAGTCATTGCAGCAATTAATTTTTTTCTTTGGTGCCTTTAAAACTTTTGTGTTGGATTGAATCTGAGTGTAAGATCTTTACAAAAATGTTATTTTCTTCCCCCCTAGACTGCCATTCTTGTTGAAACCCCACTGTAATTTCAAGACAAATTTAAAATTACAAACAAATGAAGAAGCAGAATAGTCTGTGTGTTTGATGTATTCAATCTTGAAAACTTTTTATAATCCAGTTTACATATCGGGTGGATTTTAGAAGGATTCTTCTTCTTTTTCTTTAGTTTTCCATTTATAGAAATGGAAAAAAACAATAGCATGAATTTTTTAAAAGGAACAGGTTAGACTGCTACTTTGCAGTTGAGAAGGGTACGTAAGTTTTGGGTTAACTTCAGCACTCAAAGTGTCGCCAGTAATACCAAGTCCCACTAACACAGAAGGTATCAGAGCTACAAGGGAACGGCGTTAAGCACTCTGCTAAACTCTGGTCCACTTCAGTGGCTTCTTAATGAACTTCTGCATTTGAAGAAAAATATCTGTTAAAGAAGTTCCAGCTACACTTAGGGACCTTTTCTGCCATTGCTTTGCTCTTATACTTTCAGTATTTTCTTCTCTTACTCAAAGTTTACCAATTCAATAGTACAAAAACTGCTTAAACTGTGTTGACCAGCCCCGCACAACTTCCCAGCAATAAGGTCAGCTCAAACTGCTGAAAGGAACATAATCTATTGATGGAAAAGCTTGAAGTAGTGCTGGTTAAGTAATTACTTTGTATCTCCAAGTCAGTATGTGCCTCACTCCTAGAGCACAGCTCTGCCTTCAGCTGAAAATTCTCATGCACAGAACAGGCTGATGCAAACTGCCCCACTTCAACAAAGAACCCACTGTATCTTTCTACTGTAACATGAAGAACCACTAACCTCAAAAGGATGGAAATCTTAGCAACATACTCATGGACCCAGGAAGTCCCTGAGAGTCCCCACAAAGGTCACTGACCTTGATGCTGCACATCAGCAGTGGCCACAACCAGCAAGGACCCTTAAAGGTCCAACGAGAACAGATTTCAGATACCCTTCCACACAGATGGGTTAAAACTTGGAGACGTTCAACAAATTGTGCAGGTAGGTTCAGTCTAGCTGCTGCCTTAGGACTAAGCTATGGCAAAGGGGTTGAAAATTAAGCTTTTCCTCTGTTCTACGTACAATCCCCAAAAACATTTGTTAACTTTCCTACCTCAGCCTTCCCAGTGTGAAATGAAATGAACCTTGACCCAAGTCACAAATCTATCAAAAACCAGAAGAATTGCATAGCTGTTCCTTCTGAGGCGCTTAAAGAAATGTCAAGACATCAGGCAGTAATGACATCTGGAGAAAACAAACACGATCAATTTTGCTTTCATCACCTCTCCTGCCCCTGGTTGGTTGCTGAACACAAACTAATACTTCAGTCTGCAAAAAGAATTTCCTGCATCTCTATAGTTTTATTATTGTTTTTATTATTAATAACACCAAAACCAAGCTCCTTTACCCTCCATCCCCACGCTAGCAAATGTTTTTGCTGTGGCAATTCTGTTACCTTTTGCATTTTGCTGGTTTGTCAGATTTGCTGAATCCTCAAGTGCAAGAGGTAACATGATGAAATAGAAACTGGCAGAAAGTACATTAAAGTTATTATCACCTGAGGACAAATCCTGGCAAGTGAACCACAAGAAAAAAAGACTTCCATCTGGAAATCAGACAAAGAGCATACAAGTAAACCCAGTAATTCCACTACTGCTTTGGCAACCATTCAAAAATGTGAAAACACAGATGAGTTATGAAAAAAGAAATGTAGAAGCAATGGGACTCTTCAAAAAGAAGACAGAAAGAGCAAAGGTGAGAAGGAAAACAGATACTAAATTTCAGATACTAAATGCAATACCAACATGCATTTTAAAAGGGCATTATATAAAATGAGCAAAGGAAACCTTTAGGTTAGATATTACAAGGGCTATCATTGGAGGATACAAGGACCAAAGAATTATAAATCTGAGGAGCTTTTTAGGTTTTGTCCATTCAGCAAAATATTTCTGCAATTCTGCATTTTCAACTACTACTAAGAGCTGATTCATTTCTTTCTGTATTCTCCATATGATTAACATGACGTTTCTTGGTACACAAATTAGCTTAGCTGATAGACAGCAACCAGTGCTTAAAACCAAAATAACTAGGAGTGATAACCTCAATTTCTAGCACAAATTATTTAAAAAGTTATGTGTGAATTCCAGTTTTGTGCTGACTACATAGACTTAAATGCATCTCAGGTGAAAGAGAAGATCCACTGAGAATACTACCATGACAACTGAAAGAAAAAAAAGAAAATATTTTTGCAGATTGATACCTGCAGAAATTATCAGATGGCTTCTGCTTTTATACTTGAAGAGGCTGAGGAAGCTAGTAACTGCCCCAGAGGCAGCTGCAGTTTATCGTGACTCTGCTTCATATGTGTAGTAGATCTACATGTGGTACATTACAGAAAACCTATGGTACAGTCAAATCAACCCACAAACTGGTATTGCTCCACTTCAAATTTCTATAGAGTTTCACTTCTGTAATATAATTAAATATTAAAATAATAATTATTAAAAATTACAATAATTATTATAGTAACCTAAATTTTTTTCAAAGTTGTTGTAAATTCTATAGGCCAGGTTTTTCTGTAATGCGCAGTGGGACCACAGGAACCTCATGAGATTCAACAAGGCCAAGTTTTGAGGTCCCATACCTGGTCAGGACAACCAATGACATCAATACAGTCCAGGAGATGAAATGTATTAAAAGCAACCCTGCAGACCAGGACTTGGGGGAACTGGTGGATGAAAGGTTAAATGTGACCAGCAACGCACATTTGCAGACTAGAAAAACAACTGTACCCTGGGCTGCATCCAAAGAAGCTGTTAGAGAGTGTCCAAAGGAGGCCCACGAGAACGCTCAAGTATACTGAGGGGAAGCTGCAGGAGGAGCAGCTGAGGTCACTTGGTCTGTTCAGCCTGGACCAGAGAAGTCTGAGGGGAGACTCACTGTGGTCTACAGCATCCTTATGAGGGGAAGAGGAGGGGCACACACTGATCTCTTCTCTCTGGTGACAGGAGCCAAGGGAACTGTATGAAGCTGTGCTATGGGAGGTTTAGGTCAGAAACAAGGAAAATGTTCATCACCCAGAGGGTGCTTGGTAACTGGAACAGGATCCCCAGGGAAGCGGTCACAGCCCCAGCCTGACAGAATTCAAGGAGCATTTGGACAATGTTCTCAGGCATGTGGGTGTGATCTTTAAGCCTGTCCTGTGCAGCACCTGCCTCTAAATTTTTGACTGAGCTGGTGGTATAGAGACCATTCAAAAACACAGCAGCAAATGTGGCAGCATCGGCCCCAAACTGAAGATGAGACCAGGGTTCTGCTTTTTCTACTTACTTCTTACTGAACATCTAGACAAAAATTTATGGTTCTTTTTCTTTCAAAATGTCATTTGGCTGTTTGATCCTGTGTGCCCAATTGCAGTCTCACAGAGTATGACAAGTGACTTCTACATTCATGACTGCAAGACAGATTTTGATAGAACCCAGATGTGTCTGCTGAGCAGAAAGTGAAAACAGAAAGGGAACAAGTAATCTCCAATACTCTCCCTTTCTTAAGTGAAACATTATTATTTCTGAATCCTTGGAGGCAGAAATGAGCTTGACAGAAGTTTCTGTGCTTAGCACAGGGAGGTCCCTGAGCACTGCTGTGTTGTCAAAACCAAACTGCATGCATCAAATTGCACATTAGTGAGACTACCTCTGGAAGAGGCAGCTGTGCTGGGGCATGACCCTTGTCACATGCTTCTGCTCTCAGCCTTGTGCTGGCACAAGAAGCTGTGCTAGTGGACATCAACTGGGCCATGAAATAGGTCTCTCAAACATCTATTTTATTTTATTTTTCCCCAAAGTAGGCTCTGCAGAATGAAGAAAAGTAAAAACAGAGCTTAGACCTTACACTTTCAATCAATGCGATCAGCTCTCAGGTGAGTGACAGTCACAACACAAAACCTGGACAAACCAGCACATGGATAAATAGTAATTCCTATTCCCATGATCATGAATGCAAGAAATAGCAGCTCAGTATAGAACAAGTGTTTATTGGAATTTAAAAGCAAAACAAATGTAAACAGAGTCTGAAAAGAGAACAAGGAATGTTAAAATCCTCAGTTTAACTGATTTCATACCTGGCTGCAGAGTAGCTGCTCTGGGAGGGCATCTACAGAAATCCTGAGACACTACTCCATTCTGCTCTCATTTGAAATGCATAATGAAAATCATTTGTCTGATGTTCTGTTTGACCAATTATATGAACAATTTCAGCTGCTGAAGTAACCTGCTTGTACAAATACTTAATCAGAAAGGCAAATTTCTGTATTAAAAGTACAATAATATCCAAATCAAAACCAGCTGGTATTTTGCTAAACTGGATTTTGTACTGTATTCATAGCTGACTCCTGTGACTTAAAAGAAAGCTTATACCAGAATTGGAATTTACAAAAAGGATTATTTTGTTTGTTTTTCTGATATTTGGTTTAGCTATTACAGGACCTCTGTTTTCAATACATAAAGAATTCCTTTTTGATCCCTGTATTTCTAACTCTCAGAATGATGGAAGATTTTGAAATTAGATGACTATTGAGACAATTCTTCTGAGTAACTGTAGTAATTTATAAAAATTGCTTATACAAAAAGATAAGTAAGTATGTGTTATTTAATTTATAAACTCTCTTGTAAAAATCTAGGGCTTATTTCAAAGCAAACATGGCTCTTAAAAGCAAAGTAATTGAGTCCATATTCCTTTCTTGAAATTTTCTTGGCTTTATTTTTATTATCCTTCATCCAAAAGTCACATGCAGACATGGGGAGAGAGCTAAATTGGCAATCTCTGTAAATCTTGTCACTACTATAACCAGAAACTCCATTTAGTTTTTAAGGGGTTTTGTTTGGGTTTGTTTTTTTTTTTTTTGGTGGACAAGTCTGATATTTTTGTACCCCAGAACAGTAGAAAAAGACATTAATTTTCAGGTTGTGTCTTCAAGTCACACCAAAATAGCTGAGACCAATTCTATATCAATCTGAGCCATTGCTCAGTATCCAGATATAAACTGTCATGCTTCACCCTTCACTTCTTTTGTTTGAATCAGACCAAAGCCACCTTGCTGAGTTGCTGTAAAGGGTTTGCATATTGGAACGCCCAATTTAAAGGTAGTGGAACAGTAGACACAAAGCCCAACTAGGGTTATCAAGCCTTATTCTTATTCCTAATAATTTCATGCAAACCATAAGGCAACGATTTTAGGGTGATTTTTCCTTTTAGTCCAGAGAGCATCCAGTTTATCAATCCTGTTGACATGCCACCAAAGAGTCCCGGCAACTTCATGAACCAGTCTAAGAGACAAGAAGACTAAAATCCTATTATGTGGCCTGTGCCATCAGAGTACTATAGGAAAGATTAAAGACTTTCCTGTGTTCTAAGTTCATGTGGTATCAAGGATCTACTGGAGTAAAATGGTCCCAGAGTGGATTACATGGCATGACAGAATACAGAAAAAGTGCAGGAAAAATAAAAGGTTTTGAATCCCTTTGGGGTCTACCAGTTTGGGTTTCTAGAGAAATGTCCCTCTGTTCTCAAATATGATGAACAGTTTATCCATGGATGAATAAACATGGCAAGTATTACACAAAATTTTGAATAGCAGGAGAACTATCAGAACACTTGTGCAGTTTTGGCCAGTGGCCAATGCTACAAACCCCGTCCAAACCCTACAATTCCCTTTCCATATCCCCTTTCACGTCCCTCTGAAAATCCCAGCATCCAAATAACATGTCGAGGGGAGAAAATGTTCTTGGATTTTTGGGGCATCTAGGAGGAGAAGCTCTGAAATACAGGTTTAAATAAATGCAATTCTAAACACGATGCAACAAATGCAAACTAGGCAGTAAGATATTTATGACTGAACAATCAGCAGGAGTCAAATAATGTATAATTAAACTATAAATCATTACTATCTTTGGTAAGTACTGTACATAGTGCATTCACTTCCATATTTAAAGGAAAATATATGGAACATCTGGCACACAAATACTGTCATGATATATGTAACCATGCCTACTTCTTAAATTTCTTTGCTAACACTTAATATTATCTGCTGTCAAAAATATTAACACTGATAAAGACCTGATAAATTAACAGAAGGAGACAGAATATTATTTAACAAATGAATGAATATCCACTTTTCTTTTACTTTGAGAACTCTGTCTTTGCAAAGAAATTCTACATTACCAATCAAGGCAGGGATTGCTGAATTACTCCTGTGAGATGGTGGAAAATCTGGGATGACTGACACCCCCCAAAGTTCCTGAATCTGAAGACCACAAAGCCACATAAGCAACACTGGAGGTTTTTTTTGTTTTGTTTTTTGGTTTTTTTTAAGGAAAGAGGAAAAAAAAAAAACCCCCTCTGGATTTAGTGTATAGTCGTTAACAAGGTATCCCACAGGTAGAACATGATTTATTGAAAAGAGGAAAAAAAAAACCACAAAAAAACCCCAAAAGGAAAAAAACCAAACCCCAGAACAAAAGAAAAAAAAAATAACCCCAAAATACCCTAAAAATTCAAAACAAAACAAAACCACCAAAAAAGGAACTTTCATGTTTAGAGGGAAAGTCCTGCTGTGGCCACAGCATATTTCATTTCTGGAGTTTCTGGCCTTTTCATTGCATACTATTCAAATTGGAGTCACACGGACAACCATTAAGCCACGGAAACACATTTCCAAACAGTTCCTGTATCACAGAATTACTGAGGTTGGAACAGACCCCTGACATCACTGAGTCTAACCATTAACCTAGTACTGCCAAGCCCACCACTAGACCACATCCCTTCGCAACACATCTACAAGTCTTTTAAACACCACTTCCCTGGGAAGGCTCTTATGCCTCATTTCATGTTACTTCTGACTAGGAGTGTTCCCTACATCACTAAGGAAACTGCTGGCCTCAACAGGCTAAGTTTTGATCTCCTTTTTATGCCAAACATAACTGCTATGCACTCAATAGTAACAAAGATTTCCTGGTTTTGGTAGAGGAAATAGGTTAAACATGAATGCAAAAATAAAAGATTTTTAAAGCAGCTGTCCTGGGAGAGAATCAGATCTGAATGCCACCTCGAATGGCGCAGACTTCTCAAAGCCCTCTGACAGTGAAAGGGACTGGATACAGGAATTGTTAGAACAATATCACTCATCTTCAAAAGAATATGATAACAGCTTTTGTATTTCTGCATTTGTACATCTCTTACATAGCAGCTGCATAGATTGCTGACAATGTTTCAATGACTTCACTTCTATGAATGCAGCATTAGGATCAAGCCAAGGCAAGATGCTGAATGAAGAGCTGTCATCTAAAACCACTGATAAGAGCATACCACCTGGAGAATGGAATACGAGCTTTTTTCGTCACGAAAAATTGCCCTGCTACTCCTACCAAAACTTGAGCTCAAGTTATACCATCTAACTCTCAGCTTCTTAATGATTTAAAAGAAAAAAAAAGTGTAAAAGCCAATTATTGCTCTTTATTTGCAGTTTAACTGCTATTTTACTGGCACTTGAACACACTAGATTAGAGTGAATAGCTCTCCCTTAGCTAACTGAAATAGCTTGATGTAAGTTTATAGCCGGGAGGGGCTTGCCAGAAGAATGGCCACGTGCGTGTGGGAATCTGTGAACTGAAAGGAGTGATCTAAGCTTTCAAAAACACAACCCATGATAAATAATTTCTTCATACAGCTGGAAGAGACAATCTCTCTTAGAGTAGACCTTCTGTATTAGTAGTGAGGCAGAATGCCTTAAAGCAAGCTCTCACTTCATGCCACCATGCAAAGAGTTCTCAAATGAAATACTGGAATTTCAGCACTAGCCCCTTCAAATACAAAAGCCTGTTCTCAGGGGATCCTTCAGAATTTGGCTGCTCACTGCCCTTTTAAAGTCATGCCACATCTACAGCCTAGGTTTAGCTCACAAGCCTCGACCAGGTAACAAAACACAACTATTTCTTTCTAAAGAACTTCTTTCTAAAAGAAGAAATAGTTTCTTCTAAAAGAAACTGACTACAAAAAACCTTTTATGATATTGGTTGTAAAAAAAACCCCAACTAACCAAAAAAGTCATCCATGCTGATTTTGACAGTAAACTACCCAAAAATAGGTAAACATTTACACTTTTATGTAAGTTTTCAAAACAAAGCACATGTATGCACTTTTGCAGATGACACATTTAGGATACTGTCTCCTATGAGATGATTTTCTTTGAGAACATATTGAAATAGAAGGGCTGAAAATTTTATGGCAAATGTTCAGCTAAATTTCAGTGGACTCCCATATTGTCTTCTGAGCTAGGAAACAAAGATAGGAATCTACTTCTACACCTTCCTTCCCCCTCAAAAGGATAATCTTGAGCTCATGGAGCTCATCTTGAGCTTCAAAAACTCATATTGGGAAAGTGTTCAGAGGAGGACCTCCTTCATACAGACACACAAACTAAAATTCATACTTTGGGCTTCCTAAAACAAGAACAGCAACACAAGCTCTGCAAATTCCTCTTCAATCTACAATCAGGGCAACACAGACTCCTATCCCTCCATCCCTTCTGCACAAAGAATGTATTTATTGCACACCTTAGCCAAACATATATTTCTAATCTAATTAATTGCTACATACCATGTGCCAGCAATCTAGAGGTGCCTACAGGGAAAGTCCATCCAATGTTACAAACCAAATCCCATGGCAGAATACCCAAGGAAAACACCAGGTCACCTCCTTGCCTCTATACAAGGCCCTCTTCCACTCTCAAATTTTTATCCAATATCTCACAGCATAACAGTGACCTGAAGTATGAAATCACCGAGTGAATCACAGAAATCAGATAATTCCATATACTAGTGGTGATAGAGATGCCCAGTGCACTGCAGAGACAAAAAATATTTCATAGCAACAGGGACATTTAAAACTTGCCTATTAACTAACTTTTCTTTTCACCTTCCTCCCATCCCTTTTTCTTTTAAAGAAACAGAACTGTAAATGTGTTTGTCAAAAAAGAATGGAAGTTAAAAGCCAAATTAGGTCTTGGAATCAAATTCCCATCAAAACATGATTCCAACTC